>VDFB02331932.1:0-44529 GCA_007258455.2 Sequoia sempervirens
AGATAATTTAATGAGAATAGCATGTTGAAGATAATTAATGAAATAAAATAATTAAATAAGTTAAATTGTGTGAACTGTAAGTATAAATTAGCAAAATTGAAATTAAAACAAAAAAAAAGTGCAATTCGAATATAAAAGAAATAAAAGAGTAAAAGGACCAATGAATGTTGAGATTTTTGGCTGAAAAGTTGGTGAAGAAATAAAAAATTTCTATTCATCCTAATTTTTAAGTTTTCAAAAATAGAAGAGGTTATCTTTTTATTGAATAGAAAAAATGAGAGGTTTTCATTCATGGGAAATTTAACAGAAGCTTCAAAAAAATATTTAGTTTGGTAAAAACTTGCATCCTCTGTGGTTTTCTCTGTAAAAATAATTTCCCTTTCATTGTTCTGGGGAAAAAGGCTCTTCTGAATAAAAGATATAGATTAAAAATTTGATCAAAGAAATTGGTGGAGAAATTCTGAAGAAGGAAAGGGGAGCCCTTCAAAAAGGTGGGTTGGAATCAAAGGAAAGCTTCATCAACTCCGTAGCAAGCATAGGACTCTGGGTTCCTTTATTAATCTTTCATTGCTTGTTAAATTTGAAATGTCAAATGTGTTGTTCTGTAAAAGAAAAATATTTGGAGGCTTTTGGAATTTGTTGGGTAACAGATAAATGAAAGAAATTTATTTGAGTCTCTGAAAATGTTCAGTATTTTTATAATTTTGTTTATGGGAAAACAGTTCCCCTTTGAAATAATCGGATATATATATATATACTTGTGAATATATATATATATATAAATATTTTTTATTTTTTTTAGCTTCTACTAAAAGTACTTGACTGAATAAATAAAGAAATATATATATATATACTCTCCACACAGAGGTATATACATACATACATATATATATATATATATATATATATATTTATAAATATAATATTAAAAAAATTGAATGTTTATTCAAATGGTCGAACCTGTGTGTCAGTAGGGTTTTATTTTTATAATAATAAATTGAGATTGAAGGAGGGGATAGTTGGGCCATACCCTCCCCCTCTCCCCTTTATGGCATGTGGGGTTTCCCATAGCAATCCTACGAACTGCCGCGTGCAACAGTCACGAGGATTGCTATGTGCAATCCACTGTGCTGGCAACGGAATAAAATTTCATTTAATTTAATTTTTTATTTTATTTTTAAATATATTTATATATATATATATATATGAAATATAAATGAAAAGATATATTGATTCTTTTATGATTGTGAAATTATGAATTATGATTGTGATGGTTAATGGAAAAAGGAAAATTATTTATATATATGTCAGAATTATTATTGCACTTTTATTTCAAAATTATATTAATGAAAATGGAGATTAGTAAATGGAATAAACGAATTGTTTAACATTGTGTGAAAATTATTATGTTATTCTATTTTGTAAATCAGCTTGACTTCTTTATTTCATTAGGTCATTGTTTTGGATTTTTCGATGTGGGAACCCAGTTTGCTTTAGGAACCCGCTTAGGGATGTTGTGAATCTTAGGCTTCCAGAGGTGTGAGATAATTGTTAGTTGATGTTCCTCTTCTTACGTGCTCTTTGTGAGGCAAGTTATTTGGTATCATTGTTTTGAAAGGGTTGTACAGGATTTTGTTGAGACTCTGGTTATGTGTTTTCAGTGGGATGGGTAATGCCTCACATGTTTTTTGCTGAGATTTAATGTTCGTTCTATATTGGTACAACCCTTGTTTTTGGTTATGTTTTGGGTCTCTAGGGAGAGTGGCTCTTCATGGGGGTCGGTGCCTCAAATAGGAGGAAGGGCCAGGATAACCCATGTAAGAGTTAGATTAAAAAGTGAAAACCTAATAAAATAATTTAGGGGGGATGGGTAGTAATAACATTAATAAGAAAATTTTGGATACCTCGTCTATCCATTAGGGCTTTCGCAGACTAATGGTAGACTGAGAAGACCGTGGTTGGAAAGGTTGTTACCTCGTCTTCATGAGAGGTTAACCGCTCCCCATGAGTCACCCTATGGGGCTAGCGCCTCAAGTAGGAGGAAGGACTAGGATAACCATAGATGGGGGTCAGCGCCTCAAGCAGCCTGGATCAGCGAATGCTTGGAGGAAGGGTTGGGATAACCCATGTAGGACTATGCAATGACACTCTCCACTAGTTTCCCTTATGCTTTCTTTTCTTGCTTGCCTTTGGAATTGAATTATGGTTGTTGCCTTTGAGCTATTTATGATGTTGTTAATGGTCTTGTGTTTATTGTGATTGGTTCCTAGTTGTGCATTTATGATCTATGTACTCTATTGTCATTGCTATTGGGTTACTGTTACTATATTATTATTATTGGAGTTTAGTCTTGTTGGCATCCTTGGTCGTGGTCACTTCCTTGTCACCTCCGAGCATGGGGGGTGGGTTTTTCTTAAACCCACGTGGTCGGGTGGAACATGCTCCACACCCCGTTGGGTTCCCCATCAACGTTCATTCCACACAATATCTTCTAGATGGAGCTTGTACCTGATTTTTATAATGTATTTCTGATATTCTTTGTATGATGTATCTATCCCACATGTATGGGAGATTTTTATGTAACTCATGTATATGAACATGTAATGTATTAAAAGATGATATAATGTAAATGCACCCTTGTAATCATTCATGATTTATGAGATTTATTATCGTTTGGTATCATGTGATGTATTTATATTTATGCTTATGAATGTATGGATGATATCTCTTGCAAATGGTTATTTTAATGTCTATGATGGATGTAGAGTTAGTTAAGTTATTTAGCTTTATATGAATCCTTCGTTATGGGTTGGTTTTATGCGATGTGACCTCGCGTGCCCCAAAGGAATTAGATGTTTGAGATGTTTATCATACAACGTAATGATATATATAATGGTACTTTATATGTACTTAATATGTTACTCTGTATTTTAAAAAAATGTGTGCTTAATAGTTGTCCTTTGGGGTTTGCAAGATGGGTGTTACAATTTGGTATCAAAGCCAGGTTCACACATTGGGCATTATGAGCCCATTATGGAATCTTGCATTTAGTTGTCTTGCGTAGAGGTTTCCAACCTACTGTCATCCCTGTTTATCCATTTGAGTTTTATTGTCCGTGTTAAGTCGATGATGCAAAAAATTGGTAGAAAGGATAGGACCCTTGGTGTAGTGGGCAATACATCAATATCCTTCCTATCAGGGAATACATTAGAGCCCTTGAGTTGTCATGTGATGTAAGTTTTCGTGTGGATATGCTGAATTGATGCTTTAGTGGCTATTTTGTGTTGATCTTTGTTATGTCTCTTTTTCCATTCTGGTGACCCCTTTCCCCTTGGTGATGTGTGTAGGATGACTGGAGGTCAAGGGTGAGGTCACGGTGGAAGATGGGGAAGAAGTTGAAGGACTAACCACCAAGGTTCCTCACCTCAGTACCCTCACGACACCATACATAGAGAAGGGCTTGGAACCTAGATAAACCCAGAGTAGCCAAGCGTGGAGAAAGTGCAAGTAGGTCAACAACTAGAAGAAATATCTGACGATGAAACCCTAGCACACACTCTAGTCTGGATCAAGATAGAAGTAAGCAAAAAAACTATTGAATCTAAACTTGTTACTATGACCAAGAAGCCATCTGTAGTTCGAGACTGGCCGTTGGGGTGTGGACCCCATACCCCCAAGCTAACAAAAGAGGAGGTAGAATGCCTATGAACACATCGCCCCTCCTCTAAAATGGCCATGAGGGACTCGGATGAGGACTCGGAAGAGTGTCCTCTAGGGAATCGCGAGCAAGAACCTTTGTTTTGTGAACCCTTTTTAATAATATACTTGATATTATAAGTTTTTGTTGGTGTGGGTGCACCCTTTTGTTTGAACTCGTTGATAGTATGAATAAATAGTATGTGTGATGTACTCTATTATAATGAGTGTGTTATGAAATAAAGACTTGGTTGTAAATGTGTAGGAACTTGTGTTGAAAAGTGAATAAAGTAAATTTTCTGGTGTGTAATTGGAGAAGTTAAATGAAAATGTATACTTGTGTGAATAATCATGCTAGAATTTTATAGTATTTTGAGATTAAGATGAAGTTTGAACTATTGACACTAATGTGTTATGTCCTATCATAGTTAGCGATTTCCAAATAGTTAATTTTTTATTTTATTTTTCATTCATTTAACTGTTTTATGCAATTGGATTTTTCTCTTTCTAGTTGTGGTTCCAAACGATTGATTACTTATTTTACTACTTGATGTTCTACACTAAACTTTGTACTTCATTATAGAATTTGATACTCTAGTCTTATTTCCATTGGTATTTTTTTGAAAGTTTCGAAGCTTCGGTGCGTCTTTCTTTCCTTGATTTTCTGGCTCACTACTTTATATGTTAGTTTGGCATCAATAGTAAACCCATCAACTTACTGGGAAGACTCCATCTTGGTAGTATGGTTGCATTAAAAAATATAAACTAAGCTTGGTATTCGATTTTGGTTTCCTATTCCTTGTGTTATATTGCGATACTCTACTATATTATTTGATTTCATTAAGTATATCATGGTCCTTATTGTATCTTAAATTCAATGCCCCTTATTACTCATCATGCCAATAACCTTCACTGTTTGCACCCTTTCTTTCCAACCGCATAGTCATAATTTTTTATAGTTTTCAATTTTTGCCTTGATGCATGTATGTTTGCCTGAGTATAGGTAGTTTCTAAATCTGTCAAGAGTCCATTTTTCTTCTTTATGCTTGATGGAGGTTGAATTATATCACACAACCATGGATGAAATCCATTGTAGATTTATGCTAGTCTAGTGCATTTGTTGGAAATTTTGGAGCCCTATCTATCAAACCATTGTGGTAAATCCTTCAAAGCATAGCATACCACGTTAACATCACTAGATATGAATAGCCTATCCTCTTTAGGTTTTGTTGCTGATTCTTAGCCTATGATAGTATATGATCCTTAGGTGCCACAAGTTTATGTACACATGATGACAATCATATATGTAATGCACTAAGGGAGTTCTATTGTGTGCAAAATGTGTTTCCCTTAACCATTAACCTTGCATTATCTCTTTGGTAGGTTTTTGCATTATGGTCTTCTTGTGCTAATCATTCTTGCATAGTGATCTTTGAGTTATCTTTGCATATTCATTGGTGTTGGAAATTCAATTTGGGGGGGGGCATGTTTGCAATTTGATGGTTTTAGCTAGGTGAAGATTGATGGTTGATGAGGACACAACCCGAGACACATAAAATAACCCACAAACAAGAGAATAATTTTATTATTCAGAAAATGGAACTTCTTACATGCAGAGGATCTCAAATCCCCAAGTTATACAACACATGCAAGTTACAGAAAGCTACAGAATAACCCTTTCGCAATATGCGAGCTTGTCCCAAAAAAGCTACCCAAAAATTAGAAACCCGCCTATAAATAGAGCTCCTTTTTAGTTTGGAGCCAAAACAACATTCAAATTTGAGTTTAGGTGGTTTGGCGCCGAAAATTACAACTAGAAGTTCAAATTTCAAAAGAACATTTGCAATTGTATCTTCTAGAAAGTGCGCCAACTTCACAGGGCCATAACTTTTGATCCGGGACTCCGATTCACGAACCGTTTGAACGTTGGAAAGGTCTCAAAGTCAATAACACACACCTAAAATTTTCTATGCCAATTTTAGCAAGTTTTAGGGCCTTTCTGGAAAATTTAAGTGCCTCAAATCTAACTCGGAAGATTTTTAGGTGCAAATATGGGAAACTAAAACTGCAATATCTTTCAACCCGAGAATAGAAAATAAAAATCATAAATTAAAAATTTTATTATGATGAAAAGGGTATCAAAAATGTAAAAACATCTAAAACCAAGAAACTTGAAATTTAACTATTTTTGGGTGATGCAAGATTGCCCTTACACCATTGGATATCACATGTGAACACCGAGGTAATTTGAAAAGTGACCTTGTCACGTCTTAGATGGTTGAGGAAAACCCAATCGGTCAACCACTGCCTTAGATAACTAGGATGAATCTTCCATAGGCCTTCCTCTCCATTTCACCAGATATTCTTCATACTACCTGTTTTTGGTACTCTTTCCCACATGACTATCTAAGATTGCTTCAATCTCCTCCCTTTCTGAAGTAGGTGCTGGAATGCCATACTGTCCTATTGCTGGTGCTTCCTCCGTTCCACCTTCATAATACTCTATCAAATCTGAAATGTTGAACATAGGGGAAATGTTGATTCCATCAGGCAACTCTACCTCATATGCATTCCTTGAATCATGCTTCTTCAAAATCTTACACGGACCAAATTTCTTCATCTTCAATTTGTTATAGGTTCCCACAGGAAACCTTTCTTTCCTCAAGTGGACCATTACTTCATTTCCAATTTGAAACTCCTTATTCCTCCTTTTTGATCTGTCTTGGCCTTATATTGCATATTCATCTTGCTTATTAATGTGTTCGCCCTATCATGTATATTCTTGATGTGCTCTGCCAAAATCTTGGCTTCAACACTTATTTTCTTCTCTTGGTCCATCTTCCTCAATTACGGAGCTATTAGGGCTACACTCGCTTTTGTCTAGAATGGTGATCTACCGGTGCTTCTATTGTGAAATTGTTGTAAGAAAAGTCTACGGGGTAAGATCAAGTCCCATCACTTGAGTTTTATCTCCTACCAAACATCTGGGTAGGTTACCCGGACTCATTAACAACCTATGCGCCCATCGTTTGTTGGGATGGTGTCGCGAGGAAGCTAGACTTCAACTACGTCTTGACTTCTTCCACAAGGTCCTCCAAAAGTACCCTAAATTTGGTACATTACAATTAAAACGACACTTCTTTGGCTTGAAACCATGTAGCCTACCCTGCCTCTTTGAAGAACAAGTCGGCAATGTGAACATCATGGGTCTTCCGACATAGAATGAAATGTACCATCTTCAAAACCTATCAACCACCACAAGACTAAATCATTCCCTAGATTTGTGTGTAAACCAGAACAAAGTCCATACTTATATCCTCTCACGGCCTCTCTGGTACAGGTAAAGGCTGATATAAGCCTATATTTTGGCTCGCTCCTTTAGCCATCTGACATACCCTACAGCTTTGTACAAACTTCTTCACATCCTGTGACAACTGAGGCCAATAATAATGCTCACTGATAATGGCAATGGTCTTATCCCGACCAAAATGTCCTGCCATTCCTCCACTATGCTTCTCCTTTATCGGGTTCTCCCTCATGGAACTCCTTGGGATACACAATTGACTTCCCTTAAATAACATGCCATCCTGGATTATGAAATCCAGCCACCTTGTCCTGTCCACTGTAACAAGTTCCTTGCAAGCTTTCCAAGCCTCACAAAATCGAGGATCTTGCATACGGTGTCTTGAGTTCATTGAAACCAACCACTTCAATCTGCATCTTTGTCATCCATGTATGCCTCCTACTTAAGGCATGTGCAACCCTATTTGACTTCCCACTCCTATGTTTCAAAACAAAGGTATAACTCTGCAAAAACTCTACCCATTCATATGTCTCTGATTTAATTTTCCCTGACTATTTAGGTCTTGCCAAGGCACGATGATCGGTATAGAACAAATTCCTTCGTGACAAAATAATGTCTCTCCATTTCTTTAATGCTTGAACTATTGCATAAAATTCCTAATCATACATATGCTTTCTCTTGGCATCATTTAACTTTTCACTAAAATAGGCAATGGGCTTGCCTTCTTGGCTCAACACTTTACTCAATGGCACAACCGCGGCATCACAATCCACCTAAAACACCTTGTTGAAATGCGGGAGGGCTAGAACAAGTTGCTCTATCACCTTCTGCTTCAGCAGTTCAAAACTTTTTGCCGCTCCAATGCTCCACTTGAATTATTTTCTATCCCCTCTCATTGTTTCAGTCAGGGGTCCACAAATACTACTGAAGTTTCTAATGAAATTTTTATAAAAGTTGGCCAAACCATGGAAATATCTCACCTCGGTAGTGGTTCTTGGGGTAGGCCATTCTAGAATAGCCTTCACCTTCTCTGGGTCCATCTTGAGACCTTTTGCTGAGACAACAAACCCCAAGTACACTAACTCCCTCTTCACAAAACTGCACTTCTTCAGATTAATCAACAGTTTCTCTTCTCTTAACTTCTCAAAGGCTCTCAGAATATGCATCAGATGCTCGTCCAATGTCTTACTGAAAATCAAAATATCATCTAAATACACAATAACAAAACTTCGAGAATTCTTTTTAGTACCTGGATTCATGAGTCGTATGAATGTGCTTTCGGTGCATTGGTTAGCCCAAAGGGAATGACTAACCCGCCGTCTGGACCCTCTTTGGTCTTGAGAGGTAGTCTTCCATTCATCTCCTCATAAATCAGTCGGTGATATCCACTCTTTAGATCAATCTTTGTGAAGTATTGAGCTCCACTCAAGCGATCCATCGGTCATCCATCCTTGGTGAGAATCGTACTTGATTGTTATCTTGTTTATGGCTCGGGAATCGTACACATCCTCCACTCCCCATCCTTCTTTGGTGCTAATGCTTTAGCAGTCGCGACATGAACTCAAACTCTCGAGTATCAAACCCTTTCTCAACAACTCTTGAACTTATCTGTTCAACTCCTCATTTTCTGCTGGAGTCATTCTATGAGCTGCCTTATTTGGCAAACTGGCTCTAGGAATCAAGTCAATCTGATGACTTATCTTCCTTATTGGTGGTAAACCCTCAAGAACATTATCAGAAAAAATATCCTGAAACTCATCCAACATCCCAAAAACTTCTTTTGGAACCTTCTCACTATCCTCCTTACTCACTCTAGGAATCAATGCATAACACACACGCTCATGCTTCATACCTTCTTAAAATTTTCTTCCATCTACATAACAAATTCTAGCACTACTGCATACCTTTTCTTCGGTCTCCTTCAGGGGTTTCAACTTGTGACGAACCCCATCCTTTATTCAAAGAACAGAGTATTTTACGCTTGGCCCATGTAGCTGCTTCTTCCAGAGGCTGCCGGCACCACAACATGTGGTAGCGCATGGCGGAGATGATATCCTGAGTACCTCATCATAGGTAGCTCCCCGATCTTGAACTTTACTAGAGCCGCGCTCATTGACCAAAGCGTGGCCTTTCTACAACCCGGGCAATCGATCTCACGGATCGAGGTGCCTTTCCTCTTCGGCTTCAGCACGTGACCATCTCCTCGACACTAGATTATCACGGTGCTTCCACTATCAATAATGACATCATAACATTTTCCTTCACACTTGCACTTTGTACGAAACAGATTCTTCCTCTATTCTAGTTCCTTTTCCTCAGTCACTAGGGCTTTCCTAATCACTAGGGCTTCTCCCTTTTCAACATCATCTGAATGTTTAGATTGGTCCTCCTCATTTGCATGCGCAACCCTTCCACTTGTTATACGGCCTTTGTCACGCCTTCCGGTGTGCACATTCCATAAACTCGTCCTTCAGCTTCACCCACATTGGGCTGCGTTCTCACCGAAACCACCTCTTCCAGATCCTTGTCCATATCTCCATCATCCTCTACCTCTTTGATCACCACTTTTTTGATCACGAGGGTGGTAGAAGTTGCCATTCCTTTGGCTTCAGCTGGTACCCACATCTTCACTTTTCTTTTCATCATCATTTCAGCTTCCTGAAGGTCTACCATTGCCCCTTCCGCTTTGACCTCCTTGTCCTTTTTGCTTGCCATCAAATCTTTTGTTCAGCTTCTCTTCCACCTTTAGAGAAAACTGATACACATCCTCAATGATGGTCATTCTGACTAGGCTTAACTCCTCCTGAATGCTCGGTCGTAACCCATTAAGATATCGGGCTACCTTCTCCTTATTGGCCTCTGTGTGACTCGTTCTAATGATTATCTTGTGAAAATTTTTAGTATATTCTTTCACAGATCTGCTTCCTTGCTTCAACCCTTGCAATTTCTTCAACAGACCTAACTCGTAGTCCACTGGTATGAACTGCTTCTTTAATTTCTCTACCATGCGATCCCATCATGTGATCTTGCATTTTCCTCTTTGATTTCTTTCCAACTGGACCTCTTTCCACTAAATACTGGCATGGCCCTTTAGCTTCATTTTCGCAAACTTAACCCGATCTGGGTCCTCTATTTCCTCATACTCAAAATATTCTTCTAGCTCATTGATCCAGTCGATCAACTCTTTCCGGGTTAAGACTTCCGAAATAACTGGGGACTTCTGCTCTTGGGTCTTTTCCCGATCTTCCTTCTTCTTCCTCTTCTACATCTGAACCTTCTTCCTCTCCTTCATCCTCACTTTCCTCCCTCGGGTTTAACCCTCTTCTCAACTACTCTTGTAACTCATCAATTTGTCTCTGGAGGGCTGCCAGTGCATATCTTCCACTAGCATTTATGTTGCCTCGACCACCTCTGACACCACCACACCTACCGGGCATCACTCTTGGAGGCATCTTTCTTGACCTTGACTCACAACCATGGTCCTGGTGCGAACTGCCTCACGATCGGCGATCTGTCCACATGCTCAAGAAAACTTGCTCTGATACCACTTGATGAGGACACAACCCGAGACATAAAAAATAACCCACAAACAAGAGAATAATTTTATTATTCAGAAAATGGAACTTCTTACATGCAGAGGATCTCAAATCCTCAAGTTCTACAACACATGCAAGTTATAGAAAGCTAAAGAATAACCCTTTTGTAATATGCGAGCTTGTCCCCAAAAAGCTACCCAAAAATTAGAAACCCGCCCATAAATAGAGCTCCTCTTTAGTTTGGAGCCAAAACAACATTCAAATTTGAGTTTAGGCAGTTTGGCACTGAAAATTACAACTGGAATTTCAAATTTCAAAAGAACATTTGCAATTGTATCTTCTAGAAAGTGTGTCAACTTCCCGGGGCCATAACTTTTGATCCAGGACTCCGATTCGCGAACCGTTTGAACCGTTGGAAAGGTATTGAAATAAATAACACGCTAAAAATCCACTATGCCAATTTTGGAAAGTTTCGGGGCCATTCTGAGAAATCTAAGTGCCTCAAATCTAACTTGAAATATTTTCAAGTGCAAATATGGGAAACTAAAACTACAATATCTTTCAACCTAGAAATAGAAAATAAAAACCGTAAATTGGGAATTTTATTATGATGAAAAGGGTATCCAAAAATGTAAAAACATCTAAAAACCAAGAAACTTGAAATTTAACTATTTTTGGGTGATGCAAGATTGCCCTTACACCACTGGATGCTCCTGCATCAATGGTTCAACCCATGAACCAGAATTACGTTTGCTATAATTGGTTTTTAACGGAGTACTACTTTGGTCTAAAAATTTGATGCAAACGCTTATGCTTGGAGATAGCTGGAATTTCTTTATGGTTGGAAATTAACTTCTCTCTGCTTGGTTTTCCATTGTACTCGATCATTGTTACATCTTCTGTGTGTAACACATGTGACTTTTCATCATATTGACATTTGCATTTTATGATGGATTGGATTATAGTTGTATTTGTGTCTGTGTTCTCTTCTTTTCCCTGGACTTTCACTGATGACTGCAAGGAATGCGTTCAAGTTGATCTAGTTTTAATTCTTTCGTTGAATCCATAATCATAAATGGTTATTCTCGTTTTATGTGAAATTAGCCTTTCCTGTGTTCGAGGCATATTTATCACAGCTTCTTTCTTTTTTTCACTTGTTTTCCTTTGAGAGAGTTCGTTTTCTTCTAAGGACAGTGTTGCTTGTATGGTAGTTATCCTCCTCAGTATTGTGTTCTCTCCATTTTGTTGTAATGTGTGAGAAAAGACGTATACCATGTTGATTATTGCATCAAGTAATATTTTGAATTTGATATGTACATTCATGCATTGTCTCTGTATGAATTAGTATAATGAGTTAGAAATTGTAATTTGCTAATGGTATAGATTTGCATATTAGGTGTTGTGGTAATAGTAATTGATGATTAAGATTTATGTGGAAATAAATGACTTAGATTGTCTCTGTTAATCAACATATGAGGTATTCCATCATGATTGTTTAATGGTTGTGTAGCTTTATAATTTGATAGTTCATAATTTCCATTTAGTAATAAACTCTCTTTCATAGTCATAGATTCAAGTTGTGTGGTTGTTGGGTAAATGATTAACTTTATTTTATAACAGGTAGTGAGAGCAAGGGAAATGGATTATAATATGCTTTTAGTGTGTAGATATATTTTGTTTGTACTAATAATAACACTTAGGTATATGTTGTAGTTTATTAATAAATGGAATGACTTATTTGATAAGGGGAAACAAGTAGGAAAGAGTTAAATTGAGAAGTTGTTCTTACCCTAATAATTAATTGGTTAGGTAAATGAGTTAATTATATTGTCCATTGTTACTAACAATATCATAATGGTATCATTGTAAAGCAGTCCCAAGTATGTAAGTATCATGGTTGAGACCCACACGAGTTATAGTGACTAGTTCTGTAGAGGTCTTTAGTAGACTAAAATTCAGTGTTGAGACTTCAACAACATGGGAGGATGCCTCCCATATCAGAGAATCTTATCCTTATCTGTTTACTAGCGTCGAGGAGTAAGCCGAATTCAAGGGGGGGAGGATGTAATACCCCTCGTGTTGCTGTTTGGACTTGATATTTTCTGTGGTTTTGCTTGATACTTTGAGACTTTGATAGTTACTATTGTTGGTTGGATTGGTTGATTAGATAGTTTAGACTGCTCGATGACTATACTACTATATATGATGACATGGATATGATGATATGACATTATGGTTATATTTGATTGGTGATGTTTTATATGGATGCAGTAGTATATTGTGATGCAGTAGATTAGTAATTATTTCATGATGATATGATGTGATCGGTTTAGTTTAACAATGTTACTTTATACTTGATGTTGTAGTTGTTATTATAGCTTTGGTGAGGGGACAGTGTAGCACCACTCGTTTGTGAGTTCCTTGCTACGCTATGATTCCTTCTCATGATATGATTTATTTGATTATATATATATATGTTGTACACAACCTTGTTGTATGGAGGAATTGCAAGAACAAAGTCTCAATTCCACCTACTTCGGCAGGACAGAGCGAGCATCAAATTAACCCAATGGGCATGAAGTTGAAACAAAGATGACAAGAAAGTCACCCTGTCTCAAGTTGTCAACCCACTATGTGTCTAGTGGTATTGTGCGTCTTTGACCTTAGTCATTTTTGCATTTTATGATAGTTGTTTTGTGTGAGTGTATTTATGTTATTTATTTTATGTTGGTGTTGTAGTATGATGTAATTTAAATAATTAAATGATTAAAATAAATGTTAACAATAGTTATTGGAATAGTTTTATTAAAATATAAAAGTATTAAATTAAAAGTTATGTGATTTATTAAAGATAAATAAATTGAAAAGTGTAATTAATATTATTTAAAATTGTCATTTAGATAATTTAATGAGAATAGCATGTTGAAGATAATTAATGGAATAAAATAATTAAATAAGTTAAATTGTGTGAATTGTAAGTATAAATTAGCAAAATTGAAATTAAAACAAAAAAAAAGTCCAGTTCGAATAGAAAATAAATAAAAGAATAAAAGGACCAATGAATGTTGATATTTTTGGCTGAAAAGCTGGTGAAGAAATAGAAAAATTCTAGTCATCTTGATTTTTAAGTTTTTGAAAATAGAAGAGGTTATCTTTTTATTGAATAGCAAAAATGAGAGGTTTTCATTCACGAGAAATTTAACAAAAGCTTCAAAAAAATATTTAGTTCGGTAAAAATTTGCATCCTTTCTGGTTTTTCTTTATAAAAATCGTTTTCCTTTCATTGTTTTGGGGAAAAAGGCTCTTCTGAATAAAAGATATAGATTAAAAATTTGATCAAAGAAACTGGTGGAGAAGTTCTAAAGAGGAAAAGGGGAGCTCTTCAAAAAGGTAGGTTGGAATCAAAGGAAAGCTTCATCAGCTCCTTAGCAAGCACAAGACTCCAGGTTCCTTTATTAATCTTTCATTGCTTGTTAAATTTGAAATGGCAAATGTGTTGTTCTGTTAAAGAAAAATCTTTTGAGATTTTGGAATTTGTTGGGTAATAGATAAATGAAAGAAATTTATTTGAGTATCTAAAAATGTTCAGTATTTTTATAATTTTGTTTATGGGAAAATTGTTCCCTTTTGAAATAATCGGATATATATATATACTTGTGTATATATATATATATATATTATTATTATTTTTCAGCTTCTACTGAAAGTGCTTGACTGAATAAATATATAAATATATATATATATACACTCCACAGAGAGGTATATACACACACACACACATATATATATTTATTTATAAATATAATATTAAAAAAAATTGAATGTCTGTTCAAATGGCCGAACCTATGTGTCGACAGGGTTTTATTTTTATAATAATAAATTGAGGTTGAAGGGGGGGGGCGGCTGGGCTGTACCCTCCCCCTATCCCCTTTATGGCATGTGGGGCTGCCCACAACAATCCTACAGACTTCCGCGTGTAACAATCATGAGGACTACTGTGTGCAATCTAGTGTGCTGGCAAAGGAATAAAATTTCATTTAATTTTTTTTTAAATATATATATATATATATATATATATATATATATGTATATGTATATGTATATGTATTTATGTATTGGCATATGTGTTTTTATGGGTATGATTTAATTATCCATAAATTAATCAGATCATATTTATTTAATAAATTAAATAAAACAAAATATTTGTATATACATATATATATATATTATATTATATATATGAAATATAAATGAAAAGATATATTGATTCTTTTATGATTGTGATGGTTAATGGAAAAAGGAAAATTATTTATATATATGTCAGAATTATTATTGCACTTTTATTTCAAAATTATATTAAGGAAAATGGAGATTAGTAAATGGAATAAACGAAATGTTTAAGATTGTGTGAAAATTATTATGTTATTCTATTTTGTAAATCAACTTGACTTCTTTATTTCATTAGGTCATTGCTTTGGATTTTTCGGTGTGGGAACCTAGTTTGCTTTAGGAACCCGCTTAGGGATGTTGTGAATCTTAGGCTTCCAGAGGCGTGAGATAATTGTTAGTCAATGTTCCTCTTTTTACGTGCTCTTTGTGTGGCAAGTTGTTTGGTATCATTATTTTGAAAGGGTTGTACGGGATTTTGTTGAAACTCTGGTTATGTGCTTTCAGCGGGATGGGTAATGCCTCGCATGTTTTCTGTTGAGATTTAATGTTTGTTCTATGTTGGTACAACCCTTGTTTTCAGTTATGTTTTGGGTCTCTAGGGAGAGTGGCTCTTCGTGGGGGTTGGTGCCTCAAATAGGAGGAAGGGCCAGGATAACCCACATAAGAGTTAGATTAAAAAGTGAAAAAATAATAAAAGAATTTAGGGGGGATGGGTAGTAATAACATTAATAAGAAAATTTTGGATACCTCGTCTATCCGTTAGGGCTTTCGCAGACTAATGGTAGACTGAGAAGACCATGGTTGGCAAGGTCATTACTTCGTCTTCATGAGAGGTTAACGGATCCACATGAGTCACCCTATGGGGTCAGTGCCTCAAGTAGGAGGAAGGTCCAGGATAACCATAGATGGGGGCCGACGCCTCAGGTAGCCTAGATCAACCGATGCTTGGAGGAAGGGCGAGGATAACCCATGTAGGACTATGCAATGACACTCTCTACTAGTTGCCCTTATGCTTTGTTTTCTTTCTTGCCTCTGGAAGTGAATTATAGTTGTTGCCTTTGAGCTATTTATGATGTGGTTAATTGTCTTGTGTTTATTGTGATTGGTTCCTGGTTGTTGTGTGTTTATGATCTATGTACTCTATTGTCATTGCTATTGGAGTTACTATTACTATATTATTGCTATTGGAGTTTAGTCTTGTTGGCATCCTTGGTCATGGTCACTTCCTTGTCACCTCCAAGCACGGGGGGTGGGTTTTTCTAAAACCCATGTGGTCGGGTGGAACGTGCTCCGCACCCCGTTGGGTTCCCCATTAGCGTTCATTCCGCACAATATCTTCCAGATGGAGCTTGTACCTAATGTTCATGATGTATTTTTGATATTCTTTGTATGATGTATCTATCCCACATGTATGGGAGATTTTGATGTAACTCATGTATATGAACATGTAATGTATTAAAAGATGATGTAATGTAAATGCACTCTTGTAATCATTCATGATTTATGAGATTTATTATGGTTTGGTATCATGTGATGTATTTATATTTATGCTTATGAATGTATGGATGTTATCTCTTGCAAATGGTTATTTTAATGTCTATAATGGATGTAGAGTTAGTTAAGTTATTTAGCTTTATATGAATCCTTCATTATGGGTTGGTTTTATGCAATGTGACCTCGCGTGCCCCAAAGGACTTAGATGTTTGAGATGTTTATCACACAACATAATGATATATGTAATGGTACTTTATATGTACTTAATATGTTACTTTGTATTTATTTTTTTTAAATGTGTGCTTAATAGTTGTCCTTTGGGGTTTGCACAATAGGCGTTACTTATTTTATCTAATTAAATCATCATCTCCCATTAATTAAATAAATCACTTAGTTTAATTAATCCTATAGTCCCTCTTTTAATTAAATAATTCAATTTATTTAATTAAGCTCTAAAGTCATCTCATTTAAATTAAATAAATTTATCTTTATTTGATTTAAGTCTAACATCATCCTCTTTAATTAAATAAATCAAACTTTATTTAATTAAATTTAATATTCATTTTCCTCTCATTTTGATTTAAATAAATCTAAAAATCTAAATCAAATTGTTAAATCAGCTAATCTCCATTTAAATTAATCAAATCCTGATTAGTCCTAATCTTAATCCATCAAATCCTCTAGCTTTTGCAACTTGTTCATGAAAATCAATTTAATTAATTTATAAATCTCCCTTTTTCATTCAAAAAGGCATCAAAGGATGGAATATTCTCCAAGTTTGAATTCTCCCCTCAAAATAATGTCATCCAAAATGGCATTTATATCTCTTACAAGTCATTTTTCTTGAGCCAAGTGGCATTGACTCCATCTTTCATCTCATCTTTCAAGCCAACTTTTGAATTTCAAATTTTCCCGTCTTTGCACATTGTCCAAAATGTGCTCCTCCTCTCTTCAATAGCATGTTGACAAGTGGTTCTTTGTTATTAGATCATCTTTAGTCCCACATCCTTCATGTTTTGCTTTCCTCCATCATTATTTCTTATAAATAGAGGCCTCCTCTATTGTATCAATCCTCCAAAATCTTCTGCACAATCCATGTAAGATCATGATGCACAAGTTCATTCATTGTTCATTAAGTTTTCATCAAGTTTTCATCATTCCACATTCCATAGCTAGGTTATGGAGAAATTTCATCAAGGAGCATCACTCTTCATCCATTGATCATCAAGCTTACAAGGAATTGGGAAAGGGCCATTTTCCACATGAAAATGACACCAATTCCCCCATGGGATTGAGAGTTTGTCTGCATTAGATAGGATTTAATAGCTTTATTTATTGTGTTCTTCACTTATTTCTTGTTTAGTTTAATTTCAAATGAATTCCATGGGGAATGTTGATTTAACTTGCATAATGGACTAATGATGTGTTGTTTGATTGTATTTATGCAAGTATAGGATCACCATTCACACATTTATCACTATTATCTCTTGTATTTTTGAGTGAATTTCATTTAACTTCATATTCTAGTATTCTAGTGAATTTTTTGGTTGTTTCATTGATGTATTGTTTTGTTCTGATGTAGGAAGAAACACATTTCTATTTTGGTGTATCACCTCTTTCCCTTTTATGCATTCTTCTATCCCTTTTCCTCTATGAGTTGGTTAGAATAGAGTAGTGATAGGATTTCATGTGATGGGTTGCACCAACATATTTGAAATTAGATCAAAAGAGGAAGCGGACCTTCTTTGGAGACTTGACCTCAACTTGCAAGGTCCCACACCTTGAGGTCATTTGAATGGTTTCATTAGAATGTTGAACCTTTGTTTAAGAAGGTATAGTTTTATGTGACAACAGTTTTTTGCATGCCTCATGGGACCATGATGATCTTTATTTCATCTTACTGAGAAATTGGTGTTACTCCCAATATCTATAGGCTTTAAGAGGTAGCTCTACAAGAATCTGTCAACTCTATAATATCATTTGGGTCACTCTGCTGGTATGTACCCAAATATTTGGTTGAGCAGTCCTCTACTTTCATTGTAAATCATTGCAAAAACAATTTCCACATGCTTAAGAATGTCAAACTATAATGGAAATCACATGTACACTCCCCCATACCATAATAATGCCAACTTTGCTCCTCCCCATTAGTAGTATCAAGTTAGAAATGCGTCCCCTTTCATTTCACAAAACCGTAATGTAATGGATTATTGATCTTTTCAAAATTCTTACCACCCATCGCCCTTTCTCAAGCTTTCTAGATGCCTACACATTCCTATCAGTGTCCCCAAGAGACTCACTATGCTTCAAATCAACCTTCTTATTCTCCCTTCAACCCCAAAATTTTGGTAATATAGATATGAGTGAACTCGCATGCATGTTAAGGGATCTCAATAGGCAATTGATTGAGGTTAGAGAGCAACAATATTTTAACTTACAATAGGAGTGGGATTCTAAAATGGGATTGAGAGAAAAGTAGAGGAAAATTGTATTTAGGCATAAGGCCTCAGATCATAGGCTTAAGAAAATATTTAAAACTCATTCATCTATTGTTCTACACAATATTTGAATGGTTCTTGGAGATTTTTTCCTTTCCACATCTCATAGATGTAGAGTGTATATATATATTTTTGTCTATGGTGGTGGTGATCATGCTAGTTTTAGGGGAAGAAAAAGCCATCATCAAAGAGATTTTGGAGCTTTGGTCTTTCCTGAATGGCGCATTGACTTAATGTATATTTTGGACATAGTGATCTTGGATTTGGGCTTTGTGATAGAGTTTTAAAATTGGCCTATCATTTTCTAGCCACACAATGGGTCATGGGCTCCCTTTGTTATCAAAGTTGTGGGTTCTGACATTATAGCAAGGAGGAAGAAGAAAAATTTGGGTTTGAGGTTTTTGGAGGAGGTTGTTGGGGTCTTCAAGGGCTTCACGATCCTTCACCATGGTTTTGGATGACTCTTCCTCTATAAAAATGGTGGCTAGAGCATGTGGTGTTTTAGCTAGTGAGTCAGGAGGAGTCAAGGCTTGAACACAGAGGATTTTGGTTTTTATTAAAACTTTAATATATATGCAATTTGAAAGTTGTTTTTTTTAGATATACTACATCTATGTAGATATAGGAATCCACTCAATGAATTCATAGCCCCTCTACTAGGTTTTTATTAATGACCCTCCGTTGGAGTAGACCTATTATATTATTTTGATAATTCATTTACAAGAATGACCCCAAAGCCATAATTCACTAAAAAAATTGTTCCAAGAACATTATTATCACATGGGAGTGTGCATCATAATCTTATCTACAAGTATTAATACTTTTATTTACAAAAATTTATAAAACTATTTTTAATAAAATAATTTTAATATTATTTATATAAAAAATAAAAGAAATTTCAAAAAAAAGATAAATATTAAAATAAATGTTTTTATTAAATATGATTTATATTATGAATCACCTTAAATATTTTTAACTTAACAACAATTCTAATTATAACTTAATTATATTAAAACATAATTTCATTAAATTATTAATTTTAAAATAGATTATAATAATTATTATATAATTCTTATTACATAAAAACATTCTAACAAAAATAAACAAAACACTTATAAAAAAATCTAATTATGCAGTTTTTTATTATGAGAAAAATAAAAATAAAGAAAAAATAGTTAAAACATTCCAGTGACAAAAAAGAAAACAAGAGCTGCAGAGCAACAAAGTTCCTGCCAAAATGTTTTTGAATAGTTTTGTTTGTATTTGTTGTGTTTGATGTGTTTTAGGAACAATTTGTGAGGATAAACCAATTGTCACCTCAATTTAGGAATTTTATCATTGATAGAGTCAACTTGTCTTCCAATAGAAAATGACCTTTATAACAAAAAAAAATTGTGCTCACTTCAAATTTCTAAATAGTTTTAACAAAATAATTGGAAGAATTGAATTTAAAGTTAAATATCTGTGAATTGTGCGCACCATATGAAATGCTCTTGTTGTGCTTTTAAGCCATGAAGAAAGCACAATGTACGTGTTACCAACATTATGTAAATATTAATGAGTTCAAAGATTTCCTTAATTTAACTATTATTGTTGTCATCCCTTGACATTGGTAAAAGGAATCAAACTCAAGCAAAGATTAAAGCTTCATGTTGTTTAATTGTTAAAAACTAATTTATGGACTATAATATGTACTTATAAATGAAAGCTTGCAGATAGAATTCCAGCAGATGATACAAAATCAGGCAAAGGATATTTGCGAAATCAACTACCAAGTAGTGAAGAATTAGACAGTAGAAATCTACTGAGAGAGGAAAGAACAAGATTATGCAGTTCTCTATGATGATGAACTATGATGTTTTGTTGTTGTTAAGGTTCAGGCTCCAAATACTAACCCATACTTATCAGGACATCCTACTTGAAAGGATAGCTGCGGCTGAAATTTCTAGCAAAGGATACACACCTAAGACAAAATTCTGAACAACTCTAGTGACGTGTAGATAGCACATGATTGCAGGAGGAAGCAACCAACCAATGTGAATACAAAAATTCATTGGTCTCACCACTGGGTAAATAGCCAGAAAGAGGGTTTTCCCTACCCTCTGTGCAAGAGGACAATAGACTTGCTATAGCCAGAGGCCCAAGGAGGATGAAAGGTTAGAAAATTAATACAAATAACTATAATAGAGTTTTTTGGATTCTTAGGAATTGGTGATGAAATGTTCAAAATTGTGGTTGTGATCCAGGGGAGTGGATGTTCTCACTACATAGGCTCTAAAAATTGGAAGTAAGTGGAGAACAATAGGGGACATCGAGGACAAATAGGATAGGTCTTTTGCTATAAATTTAGTCATTGTTTCCTATATTTTCTTAAAAAACTATTAGAAAATATTCTACTACTTTGGAATACTCTAATCGATTATAGAATACCTTATAAATTGCAACTTTTAATTCATGGTAAAGATATAATGTTCCTCTATAATTTTACAACTTTTATTGGTGGCATATAAAGTTGCAGTCATGACATCATGCAAACCTTTTCTCACAGAGATTATTTCGCCTCAATACAGCCAGGACAAAGTAATCAATGATGATCTACTATACTTTGTAATGTTTGTAGAGCTGAAAATGGTCATGTTTTGGATAGCCTATGTCATTATCAACTATTGGAAAGTATATAGGCAGGGAAGAAGAGTTTCAGAGGAGCACTAGACAGACAATGGCTTGTAGAAACAAGTGATAGCAGCTCTGCCTGTGTTTGTGTATAAAGAAGATGAGGATCATCTCATCTGTGCAATTTGCTGCTCTAAATTTGAGCAGAATGAGGAAGGAAGACAGGTTTCATGTAAATTGCATTGACCTATGGTTTGGTTTTCAATGCACTTGCCCACTATGCAGAATCAATGTGGAGGTTGCCAAACATGGTGAACAAGAAGATAATATTATGATTGATATAAGAAGTATATAAGAGGAGGAAGATAATTCCATTAGTCACACCAATATACAATTTGTATCCCACTAACTCACTCCATGACTCATTTTGCAGCTACTTCCGCTTTTGACTTCCCTACATCTTGCATCATGCAACACCATGATCCTAAAGTTGAGGACAAAAGTTCCACACATAAATGAAGTATCAATCAGAATCAGTCAAATCAAATGCAAAAAAAACTCCAAAACTGGACACACTACATATCTCACTGATAACCATAACCAATTTCATGGAAGTTGATTTATTTAATGTCACAGTGAGCTAAAAATTCCAAAAAATGCTTTTTCCATTATGCAATCTTCAAATATGCATCTCATCAACATGTATGAACTTTTTGACAAACACAAGCAGATCAGCATTCACTGGAATCCAACTCCATCTCCGCTATCAATAGTTGAGCATACGTAAACATAAGTAGGTATTGTCATTAGTTCATTAGAAACCAACCTTGCCCAACTTCCCATTGAATTAGCACAAAGTTTCCCTACATTGTCCCAGCATTAGCAATAACTAGTTAGCCACAATGCATTATGGTTAGAGATTACTCATTAAATTAAAAATTGTTTTGTATAGCAACCAAGATAAACATGTGCAAGTGACTTCAAGTCCAGTGCCATGCCCATCATAGATTATTTCCTGCAAAATAAATAACTCCTGAGAATTGATGAAAAACTAAACTAGTAAATAAAATTCTATAGTAGAAACAAAGAAACATTAGTATCAAATAAAAGGATAGATGTTCTCGTCCTATGATTGGAGAAATTTGGTCAAACAGTTCTTACACTTCCTACCTACTGTGCCATTTATTCAATCATGACTTTCAACATTATTTCAAATAGTTCACATGTATGTCTTCTATGCAACCCAATTCGTCTTAATACACTATCAAGTCATAGCATTTAATTTCATGACACTCATACGCTTTATCAAAACTCCCATATTGGTACAAGCAGAAATAATTTGAGGAAACTCGTGAGATTTGGAATTTTTTAGCTGCTAAATGCATTGCACGAAAGTTCTAAAGTGTCTCCAACAAATCGCTTTGTGCATATCCTGCAATCGTGGAATACAAGAAGCCACTTTTCATTGAGTCATTTTGTCAAACAATTCATGTGTTTTGTCTATGATACCACATTTTACATACTTGGCTACCAGGGCAGTGGTAAATATTTATGCCAAATACGAAAGCTTAGACAAGGGTGTGGGTTGTCTCACAACCAAATGCCTCAAAAGGGATGCCATTTCAAGGAATGCAATGATTGCAGGATCTGCACAAAAGGGACTTGTTGAAAAGGTGTCAGAAACTTTCAAGAAAATGCAATTGGCTGGTTGAAAGCCGAAATCCTTGACCTTTATCAGCATCATCGTGGCCTGCTTGTGGCGAAATGGGAGCTTTAGACAGGATGCAATTTGTTTGACCGAATGCCTCAAAAGGAAGGTGATCTCATGCGAAGATCGCCAAATATGCACAAAACATAGAATGAGTTTCATGGAAAGGCTTTAGAAACTTTCAAAGTAAATGAGATGGGTATATTTAACATCTTCAATTTCTGGTAGTATCTCCCATGCCTATACTGGAATGAAAGCTTCTGAAGGAGAGTTTTTGCAGTGGAAATTTTCTAATATAAATACATGCAAAATGGCAAAGCATATAGTAGACATGAGACAATTCAAAAACCTAACCAGAATAAAATTTCTACTAAATAACAGGTAAAAGAGGAGCCATGACAAACAATCCAATTTGGCTCACACAAGCAGCTCTATGCCAACCATGGTAAACCACGTCACAATCATCACAATGATTTGAGAAACCTATCTTACAATTTTGTAGTAAACCAATCGAGGAGAAGCAAGTAGTAATTTTATATTGACTGTCCTAAAATCCAAGAAACAAAATATTAAATGACTGGTAAATCAAAATAATTTTTAATTCTGATCATATCCAGAACAGAAAAATAGCAATTCTTTGAACATAACATGATCTTTGTCGACTCTACTCTATTTTGAGTCTCAGTGACCAGAATTTTAGACTTGGCTTTCTAAACAACAGTTTTGACTTTCTCATAATCAATACCTTGAAACTTTGAATTTGAATTCACATAATGCATGCCATAAGCAACACCAAAACCCCATCCAAGGCCTACTCCCACTCCATGCCTATCAACCATTTACAGATTCCCAACACAAAAAATACATCAAATTGGAATTCAATCATCTTTTATATTGGACTGAGCTATTTCAGAAATTCCAGGATCTTATTGCAGTCACAATAACTGAATTAGAAATTATATAGTTAGTAGTGCCTACCATTGAACGACAGCCATTACCAACTGGAATCCAATTGTCTACAATGTACACTTTCCTACTTTCTCTAAACCCTAAAGTGTATGTATACGTCCTCATTTGGATACTCATAACTCAGTTCTTGTATGGATTTTTTTATTAAGGACATTCATTTTATCAAATTTAGTGTTAAGAGGGGATTAGAGCATAGCTATACCAAGTCCTACTATCTGCAACGACTTCCCTACTTGATGGCATCAACACAATAACTAATTCCAAAATAAAACCTGGAAATACAAGTGAGGACTGTGAATAGGTTTGGACAAACATCCAAACCCCTAGCCAGTGCCACAACCACAACCCACGCCAAATCCTACATAGTAAAACCAAATGATTATCGTCTGCCTGAGAATATCATAAATTATATTGTAAGTCATAGCATATGCGTACCCAAGCCCACACAAGCACCATTGAAATTGGTGAGCATCATTCTTGTTTCACTTGTGCACCAGATCACTTGGCCTATAGGTATAGTATATGTTCTTTATGCAGATGATCAAAATTATCCTTAATTTGACGAAGATACTGTTTATAATCAACAAGCACTGGTTAACAAATTTTGTCACAGATCTGCCAGCATAAACTTTGTTCTGCGACCTGTTTGTGGTGAAAACCATCAGTTTTACACACCCCAAAGAAAATTGTGCACATAAAAATCATGATTTTCCAATCCATGTTTTTTAAACTTACTATATTTAAAACTCCATGACGGAAACCTAAATGATCGTGGGATGTGAAATAGCATTGCAGTTATAACAGTTTCAGTTTTGTCGAGCACGTACAATCCAGTTGGGATGCTCTTTTCCTCTGCTCCTTCTATCTCCCGATATAATCGCCACCAAGATAATGGAACCACAAAAATCGCCCTTATCGGGTAAAACTTTTCTGCCAATTATATTCGAGAAAAATCATTTCTGAAATATGTTTTGTTATATATTTTGTATGTTTACTTTAACAATATAAAAATATTTGTTAAATAGAAAAAAAAAATGAACTCTCATTTGTTACAAACAGAATTTTTAATCACTAGTTAAGCAATAGGGGTTGCCTATAGTTCCTTTGCAGAAACTAATAAGGAAAAAAACAGTAAAAAGCATAGTAGTAACATAAAAGAACAAAACATATTGCAAAAATGACTTAGATCACACACATAGATACAATTTTCACCTTTAGAAAAATAATAATAAGAATAAAGAATTATAATGGGGACATAAAAGAACAAAACAAAGTGACTTGAGAACTATAATTATCATGAATTGTAAGCCACAAATGACTGTGAATGGTAAGAACTTAAGTTTAGCCCAACTTATTACAATTAAAAAAATAAAATGAATATGATTAAGTTGAGGAAAAAGTGAAAGCATAAGAATTTGAAGTGCATTACACGGGTAGAACACAGGAAGAACAAGTGAAGTTGATAAGAAGAAGAAAAGTATTTAAGAATAAATAAAGTTTGTATGAAAAAGAAAAGTATTATTCTAACCACTTAAGTTTAGAAGAAGAAAAGTATTTAAGAATAAATAAAGTTCGTATGAAGAAGAAAAGTATTGACTTGAATTCTCTGCTATTCATTCCTTCAGTTTCGGCAATGGACAAATCGAATGTGACGGCCCTACCATGATCTGTAAAGCTAAAGCTACAGTTGGGAAATCATTCTAAAGCCAAAATTATTCTTTAATGATTTAATTAAAGTAAAAGCGATTAGAATAACTTTGGAAAATGTCAGTCAAAAAGAAAAAGAGAATGATTAAAGTAAAAGCGATTAGAATAACTTTGGCCCTCGGAAATCTGGGAATCCTTCCTAACAAGTTCTATCTGCACTCTTATAAATTTAGATTTTGCCCTGCTATACTCTCATTCATTGCAGTTTAATCGGTTTTTTGGGTTTAAGTTGGTCAATAACTGAGTACTAAGCTTCAGTTTCTCAGTTGTTAAGAGAACAATTTTTCATAGTTCATAGTTGTATTTGAGAGTGTTTTTAATTGCATAATTTGTATATGCTATAATTGTATTTGAAAGTTCTTCTGATTTTATCTGGCGTTCAAGAGTGCTTCAATTTCCTAATTATTGTTAAAAGGATCAAATATGGCATCTGGTTTGGTTGATGTTGTAGTTGAAAAACTTGGCGAGATGGTCATAGACCAGATCAATAATGAGGCTTCACTTGTTCTTAACTTCAGAAAGGACTTTGAATGGCTGAGCAAGAAGCTCACAAGCATAAGAAGCTATCTCAGAGATGTTGATCTCCAAAGTTCACACAATGAGTCCGTGAAAAGCTGGCTGCTGAATGTTGTAGAGATTGCTTGGGATGCATATAACATACTGGACGAATGTGTTGTTGAATCTGAAGGTACTGACAATGAAAGCCCCCAATCCTCTTGTGTCTGTACTTCCAGCTATTCTCAATTAGCCTTTTTCTATAAAATGGCACATCGGATCAGGGACGTGAAAAATAGAATGAGATCCATTGTGAAAGACGGAGAGGAGCTGAAGCTATTGGAAACTTGCAGCCAATTAAAGACAATTTCCACATAACCCATAAAGAAATCTATGCATCTAAGTATTCAGAATCCACATGCAAGAGAATAGACAACATTCCCATGAAAATATGACACAAGATATACCCTGGGAAAACCTTCAAGAGGGAAAAAACCCAGCCTCCAAAAGCATCCATCTTTCATGTATTATTCAATAATAAAAATTACAATACATCTTCTGAGTCTCCATGAACACCATTGAAGCAACAAGCTCTCTCCAAGCAATCCATGTGAACAACCATGCAACCACACATCCTGTGCCATGCTTCAAACCCTCACAAATGCTAACCCGAGCTAAACATGCAAAATTGCATCTCACCCAATAACTACCTTTGTGGTTGCTTTTATAGAAGCAAGCACCCACAAAACCACTAAGTGGTATTACACAAAACTATGTGACAATAACTATGAGATTACAAACCATGTCCCCTTATTTAATATTGGGTGATTTATTTATTATTTTCCCCAATATCAAATAATTACATTTTAGCAACTTAACTTATGTCCCAATGTTACATGCAACATTAAGTGGCCCCAAGAATAATTACATTAAATACATAATGCAAGGTGTACAACACACATTTTCCCAAGAGAAGCTTGTTAGAGATCTGATTCATCGAGAGCAACCGTCCACAAGTACATGTCAGAATGTAAACTGGAGGGGATCAAGACTGATAGAGAGCGGTTCAAGGCCAATGGCTATTGAATCCAAGGTCGAAGAAGTCCTCCGCCTAGTGGATGACCCTGCCTCTCCTGTCATTACCGTCGTTGGAATGGGTGGCACCGAGAAGACATTTCTAATGCAGAATGTTTTCAACAAAATAAAGGATAAGTTTGAAAAGTCAATCTGGCTTTCTATTTCTCAGACTTACTCCCTTAGAAAGTTGCAAGCTGACTTGGCCTCGGAAATAGGATTGCACCAGGGCATTACTAGAGTGAGTGAGGTGCAAGAAACAAAGTTGATTCATGACAGTTTAGCAAGCAAAAGTTGTCTTGTTGTGTTGGACGATGTTTGGAGGGCAACTGGCGAAGATGACTTGATATATGCACTTGGCCTTCCGAGGGGGAATGACACCCATTGCAAAATTGTGGTCACAACAAGAAGTAGAATTGTGTGCGGCGACATGAATGCCTGTGTTTATGAGATACAACTTTTGTCAGAAGAAGAGACCTGGGAGCTCTTTTGCGCTTATGCGTTCCCTGACTTCCATCAAAATTAACCGCCAAATCAATTTGAAGGGATTGCTCGTCAAATTGAAAGGGAGTGTGCGAGATTGCCCTTGGTTGTTAAAATAGTGGCAGCATCTCTCAAGGGCAAGAGATTGTCAAGCGAATGGCAATCCAAATTGCAGCATTTAAAAGAGGCATCTTCTACCAACGATCCAATTATTCAGATCCTCAAGTTGAGTTATGATTCTCTCCCTGCTCATCTTAAACCTTGTTTTGAATTTCTTTCTTTCTTTCCTGAGGATGAGAAGATAGATTCCCAATATCTCATAAACCTGTGGGCAGTAGAAGCATATATTCCTCAAGGAGAGGACCCGCTAGATATTGGATGGAGTTATATATGTCATCTTCAGAGTCTATGTTTGCTGGAGAGAGTAAACGACGTTTATAGCAGTACTTTTGAGTATCGTGGACTACATGATTATATACTCCAGAATCATGGTAAGCTAGATATGATGTACAAATTGCATGATTTAGTGCTTGATTTGGCCATTAGTATATCAAAAGAAAGTAAATGTGCATTTAGTGTAGAGGAAGCCTTAAAGAAAGGTCCAACCAGGATTTTAATGGTCAAGAAAAGGATAGGTGATGGTGATGTAGATGTAATGGCAAGTAAGAGGGCATATTCTGCATCACATCTTCACACTTTATCTTTCTCACAAAATGGAGGCATTAGAAATATTCCAGCAAACTTGCTTAGCGGTGCTAGAGTACTGCGCATTTTCTGACTTGAGCGGTACTATAATCTCGTCATTGCCTGCTTGTGTTGAAAATTTGAAGCTCCTGAGAGTTTTGAATTTAAGTGGGACACATATTACTGAGGTACCTGAATGTGTAAGAAGTAATAAGAGTCTTCGCTTTCTTGACATTTCCTTTTGCCTCTCTCTAAAATGGTTGCCTAACTGGATTGGTGAATTGAATTGTCTAGAACATCTGGGTGTGGAGAATTTTGAGGGATGGATGCCTAAGGGAATATCAAAACTTGCGTCTTTATAGGTATTGAGATCAGATATATTGCTTGAAGTCTACAAACTATCAATGGAAGACAATGAACTCTTAAAGCTAGAACATTTTGTCAATTTGGTCAACCTTCGCGAAGTGCGCATAGATATTCGTCATGAGGGTGAATTGAAAAGTATAGAAGATGGAATCCTTGCCACGTTGGTGAAGATGCGTTATCTGACAATACGGAACGAGGTTACACGTGGTAATGATGTATTCAATCCTCCACCTCTATCAGAGAAGATGATAGCTATGAAGGATCTTGAATTCCTTTACTTGAAAGGCTTTGCAATACCAAATTGGATATGTGGCTTCTCAAATATGATGAAATTGTCTTTAGAAGGAAACCATTGTGCTGAATATCCAACACTAGAAACGATGCCCAACTTAATAAGTTTGAAGTTGGTGGGAAATAAAAATTGCAAGGCATTGCCGGAAGGGTTCTGGAAGTCCGGGGGATTCCCCCAGCTACGTTGTTTCACAATTTCATTATTTGACCAGTTAGAAGAGTTGTCCGAAATAGAGGAAGGGGCAATGCCATGCCTTGAGAAATTGTATGTAAGGCATTGTTCCAATCTAAACACAGTTAGGAGTCGGGAATTATTGAAGAAAATGAGAGCCAAAAAGCCGAACCTCATTATTGAGTTTGAGCATGTGAGATTGTGAAGGTTGGGTTAGTGAAATGTAAAATGGATGTATTTTTATAATTTGATTTTTATAAATATTTTATTTTATAAATAGAAATAATTTAGTTGTTATTTTAAAGTTTATAAAAATATAAGTCAATGTAAATGAAGAGATGTATGTATAGATATGTCTATATAGTAAATAAATTAGATTGTTTACAAAGAAGTACACCATATTATTAAAAAATCAATTAATGTGCAAAGACCACTTAATATAATTCATGTTATACTTTTTCCTATGTTAATACTTTAAAACATTTAACTAATGTAGTTCATGTTATGGCTGTAGCTTTTGAAGAAGACCATAATGTTTTTTTCCCCTTAAATCCATCTATGTTTGTAGACATGAAATAAAGATCTTAAGTGAAAATTGCAAAAGAACTAGTTATTATTTTTTCAATATATATTTTTATAAGAGTTATAGATCTATTTTTTAATCACTAAAATTAAAGGAAAAAAGTATTAATTATGTTAATAAAAATTCTTATATGTAAATTGAAATGTAACTAATGTTTGTGATTTCAAGGTTTTTATTGGTAATAAAGTTAGATGGCATATTACTTTATATGTTGTGCATTGGTTTTTAGTTTTGAAGGTCGATGAGAAGCAATGTGTTAGTTTCCATATAAGGAGTCTAGTTATTATTAAATATTGTGCATAGGCAAGTGGTTCCATAAGTGAATCTACACAAGGTTTTCTTTCAAGCTCACTATTTTTTATTGTTGATGTAGATGAATCAAGGATGCCTAAAATATTTGTTTATATTTTATTTGTAAAAAATTCAACATGTACCATCTAAATTGTGGGGTGTATATAACAAGATGTATTAGATAGCTTATTTTTTGTATGTCTATTGTCTTTTAGATTTATTGATGTTTCTTTGAGGGTTTTCAAGTTTATATAGATAAACACAAGGATCTATGTATAATCATTGCTAGAAATTTACTTCAAACAAAGAGTTGACATGTACTACTAATTTGTTTTGTGTGGTTGATCATATCTAGATAAATTATAGAGCTAAAATTTCTAAATTTTATTAACAAAATTAAAGAAAAATTGTATGTCATGATATTAATATGTATATGATAATTTTTAATAACTAGCACTTGCACCAGAGGGGGTGCAAGGGTTACGCCGATAGAAAAATATAGAGAAGCAATAAGGGGAGTGACATGCAATTTAGCACATGTTTAATATTGTCTGTATATTTTTACAAAGTGGATGTAGTACATATTTGGAGATACAGCTAGACACCAGTACCAAAACAAACAATGTCAACAGAAAATAGACATTACGAAAAGATAATGGGTGTATAACCATCTCTATCACAAAATAAAGAAGTAAACATAAAATGTGTGCATTCCATCTTGTTTGAATTATATAGAAATTGTCAATAATATATAGAGAACACCTTACTCCCAAATATTATTAGAAAATGCAATTCTATATTTAAATTGCTTAGTGGGAAAGATCATGAGGAAAAACAAGAAAGCATTGTAAAGCATACATGTGGTTGAAGAGTGACAAAGAACCAAATCTCGAATATATATATTTATTCTAGTTTGCATTGTGTGATAAAAGGAATCTTGAAAATCCATCAAAATAGGATGTAGCTACCATGAATGACATTGAGATACGTTACATTTCAAGAAAGGAATATAATGTCATTGTTTTTCATATTTAATACTCGATTAATAAGAAATACAATAATAAACTATTCATGTCTCATTTTTTATTTATTTATGAAAAGTACAAATTTAAACAAGAACAATTGTATTTTACACCATATTAAAGCAAAGAAGAGATTAGAGATGCTCAATTAAGAGCATACATCTTTGTATCTCATTATATTTTTGTTCCACCTCCAACACTTTGTTACCTACTTCATTAAACTATTCAATTTACAATAAGCATAGATCATAATAGCATAAACCTTAAATTGTATGTAGAATTGGATATGGTCAAATTGATAAAGCATTGGAAATTTACCAAACAATTGTGCCATCTAAATTAAAATACTTCACTTTGGAAGTAAAATTTACCAAATAATAATAAGAAAAGAGATTCCCATATAAAAAGTGAAACCCCCAAAAAATAAGTTTTGTCTCAAGCTCTTATTTAATTCACTAAAGCTTCTTAATTATCAGAATGAGGTCACTGTGAAGATTAAACTATTCTACCTTCACCTTTATAGATTTATCTACTATACTCAAAAAAAATTCATCAATACCTTCCACTTGATGGAACTCACAAAAATGGTAGGTTGCATAAAATAAGAGGGGTCTATCAATAAAGTGCAAGAGTGTAACAAGACCAATCATTTTGATCCATGCTCCATCCTAATTGAATAAAATTCCCTTCATCCAAATTATGTGATAGTTGGTTTGAGGCAATACTATCATTTGTAGAAGACAAGTCTATAAGAGTATTTGAACCAACGGAGAAGCAATGACAAAGGGCTCTATCAAATTTTAAAAAATTAAAATATAAATAAAAAAATAAATTTTAAAATTGTTATGAAAGAATGCAAAGATTTCCATAAACATGAAAGAAAGAAATAAATAAAATCCTTAACACATTTACTAATATATGGTTGTAGTTTAAAATTTATCACTGAAAATAATATATGTTGCCAACATTTAAGATTGTATAAATAGTTTTAATTGTTAATTCAACTAAACTTCATTTCCAATGAAGAGGGTTTAATGCACATCATGAACAATTTCTTGTAGGATTTTTTTATAAACACATAGAAAGGACACCTCAAATCTAGTGATCTATCATCCATATTCAACACTAAGAAATTGTATGACAAAATTAAATATAATAAAAATACCAACTAAATTTAAAAGCATATCATCCCACCGACTTGCAACACTACAAAATAATATTATTTGTGATCAGTTTGTAGCATACATAAGAACTTGTATATTGTTGTGAAATACAATAATATTAATGAAATAGATCATGGAAAAATGGAATATTCTGCAAGATTACAATCATTATTTGTAAGACACTGCAGAGTAGGCTCAACCAAACGATGAAGCATGTGGTGTTTAAAACAACAAAGTCGATGTTGTGTAATAGCTCTATTAATTAAGCACACAGACAAAATTGCCTCTTGTTCTCCAATATTTGACAACTGACTTCAAATGGATATTAATAAAGTTAATCAAGCAGCTAATTGTGAAACACTACAAAACAATGTCATCAAGTCGCTATTGTCTCATACTCACAAGATTGTAGCTGGCCTAGTACCTATCAACAACAATTGGTTTTAAAAAGAATGTGACTAGGGTAATACACCATATAACCAAAAATTGTTTATCAATAGAATACATTGCTTTTCTTCCTTAACTTCTCTTATATATCAGCTCTGCGGATGCTCTTCAAATTAGAATAGCTTTAGAAAATTAATAAAAGATTAAGCATTGGTTCAACAAAATAGGACATATAAGAAAAATTGTTTGCTAAAACTTCTCTTTCTTGGTAGATGCATCTCGCTAAATCTTACCCACAGGTCACATAGGTTTCAATCTCATGTAGCATATTCTTAGTTGCCTTGTTAACTAAATGTTAAATATTCAATGGGGAAGCATTGCAAGAAAATGTAACAATTGTCTATGCAACCAATATATAATAGTATGGAAAACAGTATTGCACTTTTGTACTGAGAAAGAAACAAAAGTTAAATATTCTCAATAAATTTACTTTAGTTTGAATGATCACAAATAAGGGACAAAGTTTTTGGTGTCATCCATAAGACAATCAATGGACAAAATAGATTCAGATAAAAGAAATTACCAATTTTTTTGGAATATCTGATGTTTTAAGTAGTTGATTACTTATATGTGACCATTTCAAATTTTGGTTTTGAGAGTTTTTGGTGTCATCCATAAGACAATCAATGGACAAAATAGATTCAGATAAAAAAAATTACCAATTTTTTTGGAATATCTGATGTTTTAAGTAGTTGATTACTTATATGTGACCATTTCAAATTTTGGTTTTGAGCCCTTTCATCCATTCACATAATGAACATGCTTTCCCAATATCTTTAACTAAGAATTACACTTTCTGCAAACTACAAATATGCACTGCTTTCTATCAATCTTGATTGAGTGAAACAAAACTTAAATACCACAAATTCAGTACAACCACCATTCATATGTATAGATTGTAGCTAATAAGCAATTATCTTTTATCTAGGAGTGTATCTTATAGTCTGGTAACAAGATTTTGTTTTGAGCTATTTTTAACCTTGTAAACTCATGATCAAAATATGTTCATGTACAACCTTTGTTTTCTAAATTAATGAAATTAGATGAACCTGCAATAGAAGATTTTATTTTGAGACTCATGGTTTACAAACAAGCCCCATACTTGTCAGGTTAGATGACTCATTCTTTCATGTTTTAGTGAGACGAGTAACCAAGGCTCTGCAAGTTTTATCTTTTACTAATCTCAGTGATGCATTCAAAACACCTCCATAAGCATGAGGTACCTGGTGAATGTGCATATTGTGAACTATAAATGTCCATTAATCGAACCACCATGTGCCCTGCAAGAAGATGGGATCTACATCTATGTTTTCTTGCTCAATAGAGTGCTTGTTCACATGGTAGTGTGTTGAGCATTTCATGAGCTTCTCAATTTCAAGGAGGCAGGTTCCTTGGAAAATCCTATTTCATGTAGATCTATTTCATGCATGAACTATCCGAGTACCTCATTTTTCTAATATGACATGGGTAAGTACCAAAAATTTGAGTTGTAGGATTTTGAGAAGTGCAATATTTTGAGGATTCAAAAAATCTAGCTATAGAATCTTCACAGCCTTGGATGCAAGGAAACATGTATTTAGGGAGGTTGAGGTATCCAGTATAGATATGTCAATGATGTAAGAGAGACAACCACTAATTCAATTCTCTAACCTCCATTTTATTGAAGCAAAACCTTTCCTCAAAATCTTGTACTTCTCAGAGGCTTGTGGGAAAATTATTTTAATCTTGTCAGTCATCCTAGAACACGTCAACATCCTAGGAAAAGATTTTTGAGCTATTTAAACTATATATAGGTACAAGCTTACTCAAGTTTTCCATGGAGAAACGTAAGGAATTGAATGCAAAAATTTTGATTGTCACAATTATTTTTTGCAGACAAGATATCTATTACTCAAAAGTAGTTGGGCAAGTAACAACTTATGGGATGGGTCATACAAAGCCGAGGATAAGTCTACGAACACCTAAGCATATTAAAATGTTGCAAATACCATAAAATAGAAAAGCATTCACACCACTTGCAATAACACTGGTAGGAGGCGAGATTGTTATTATTATTATTGGGCAACATGTCCCACTCACTGAGTTCCTCACGATTGCGAACCTGTCATCTACTCTTGACATTTTTCGTTGCCAAGGAAATCATGATTGTTAGAGCAAAGCATTTGTAATAGCACAGTGGCAACAGACCCCTAACTCAAGAAGTTAATGTGGTTGGGCATTGATGGTCAACAACTTGCTCCCAAAACTACCTCGAAGGACTTCCATGTCACAATCTAGATCAATATTATTTTGGTCCTTTGGATGCAAATATTTTATCTGAACATGAAGAAAATTGATGTATATAACAAGATAATTAAAGATTTGTATTCAAATTAGCTGTCACAAGATTCAGTATTTAAAAAGGCTACCTGCTTTCCAAAACGGCCCCATTTCTTTTCTACTGTGCCAGAGAGTGGCATCCAACTATGATCGAGGGCACATGAGGTTGAAGGCATTATGTCTGATGATGGTCCTCAGTGGTACTGGCACCGAATATCGTAAAAGAATGTCATCTATGACAGAAAATGTTGAGGATAGTTTCTTTTTTACAACTTCCAGAACTGTTGTTGCAAACATTTTCCAGAGCTTTAACTCCATTTAGGTTTTAAAAATGTAAATAATTGACAAAAATATTTACAGAATCTTTACTCTCTGAGGTAAACATTCTGGGCTTATATTCTTTCTTTAATGCAACAGTCATGCCTTCTATCAACTATTATATCTAAAGAATGGTTGGTTTTAATTACCCTATGGAAAGCGAGTTTGAGAGGATTGCATGTGCCAAACTTGTTTTCAGGGACTACATTCAAGAAATCAGTTAAAGGAGGTGATTTTTGTGAGTATGGAGACAATATACAATGGGCTTACATGTATGAATCTATGTATGGGGATAAGCAAGCCATCACGACATATTGAAATAAGGGATATTTCATGTAATTTGTAAATTACATCTCCATAATAAAATAAGGTGCACACAAATAGCTTTGATTAGGGAATACATAATATAATTGAAAGTATCAAGGCATGACACATAGCAAGCATGAAAAAATTTTAAATTCATTTTCTTAAGTTCCTATTAGTATTATATAAATCTATTGTTCATTTGAATGTCGACATGTCAATCCTCAGTTTAGCTCTAATGTTTCGTAATACGGTTATATAATGCTATGGTGAATGCCTTATCATATGAATATTTGAAAATTTATTTACTTTTGAATCTCCCCAATTTTTCAATTGCCATCCACTACTATCCTGTAAAAAAAACCTCATGTTCCCAACTGTCCCACAAATAAGTCCCTTGTTTCCTGCGGTGGGTATAACCTTGTTCCAAGTCAAAGAGTGCACCGGAGGAGCTAGTTTTGTTTTCTGATGAAGCAGGTTTGGATTTAAGGCATAAAATGGCACTGGTAAACATGTATGAGAACATTGGAAGAACAAAGAAGGCACACAAACTGTTTGACAAAATGCCTCAAAGAGATGTCAAGTCATGCAAAGCAATGATTGTAAGATATATTAAAAATGGGTTTGTTGAAAAGGCTTTAGAAAATTTTAAGCAAATGCAACTGGCAGGTGTTACACCCAGCTTCCCAACCTTGCTAGCATCCTCCCTGCGTAGCCCCAAATGGGAGCTTTGGAACCAGGTTGAGGACATCCATCAAATGAAAGGGGGATTTTTGTAAGATGTTGTGGTTGTAAGTGCCTTGTATAATGTGGAAGCATAGAATAGGCACGTGAACTGTTGATGAAATCCTTGAAGAAGTGTCATCTCATAGGCTACAACAATGGCAGGATAGGCACGAAATGGATTTGCTTAAAAAAAAAAGCTTAGAAAATTTCAAGCAGATGCAAATGGTTTCTGTAATACAGAAGGTTAAAAAAATACAATTAACTGAAATCATGGGAAGTGACTTACCTACAGATTCTGTGCAAATTGTGTCGACTTGTCAATGATGCCAATGAGAGAAAATAGGCAGAGGTCACAGGGATTTTTTAGGGAACCCCAATTTTTGTACTGTTGCTGCTTAATCTCCAGACCCAATTGTCGTACTCTTGCTTCTTCAATCTATTCACAGTAAAGGGGTGGAAACGGTGGCTTATCAGATATTTTCCAACATCAATAAATGTAGAAGATGCAAATTTATGGTGAATGGAGGTTGATATTTTTAGTTGTCGTGGAAAGTACGTTTTCATCATTGTGGCTTCATCTGTATTCTGATGGCACATGTTAGGACATAATAGGATGACCGCTTACAACCACATAGCGATTCTAGATATGTTCACTTCTAATACATAAAACTGTGCAGACGATTTGCAGAGAGATTCTCCATAGCTTCTCAACGCACCTGCACACCCCCCTCTCATGAAATTCCTCTATCCTTTCTACTTCTGTGGGTGCCCATACCCTCTGACAGGGCACCCTTACTCACCATTTTCACATGCTTTGATAGGCATTCATAACCCGTTCAAGAGCTCTTATTGCGGCACAGGTAGGGAGGATGCCAGTGAAGGTTTTTACCTAAAAGTTTCCAAGTCTTTTCAACAAATCCGTTTTGTGCATATGCATAACCTGCAACTATGGCAGTCACGAGACCACATTTTTTGAGGCATTTCTTTCAAAATCCTAAAAGCTTCTTGTAAAAACCACCATACTGTGCATATCCTGCAATCATGGTATTCCATGAGATCTTGTTTCTTTAAAGGACTTCATACCCCCCATAATTCTCATGCCTTCGTGCTTCCACACTAACTCCTGGCCCCGTCCCTTCCTTCTGCTCTCCTCTCTGCGTGCCATCTGAAAACATGTCAGGGGTCTCCATTCAAGCTATTAAGTCTGCCTCAATGCGTGCCCTTCCCTCATCCCTTCTTGCGGGCGATTAATGCGAAGAGGGGGATTAAATTCCTCCATTATGGTGTGGACAGACCTCCCTATGTGTCATGTCCTTACTGAAAGGATTAGATTGAGAACATAGTACATGAGCTCGGATGGGTTGGAATTGAGCGTACCTTCAGATAACTGCGTCTGCTCTGGCTTCTTCCTCTCCTTTTTGCTAAACAGTGGGGCGGTGCGATATTTCATGATCAGCGGAGGTGGTGAGTGTAGAGGATATGAATTCGTGTCTTGATTGCAGTAGAAAGAATCCCTCACACGCTCACATGTCATGCATTTTGATACACACAGGTAAAAACACTTATTTATTCTCGCCCGCCATTGATTAAAATGAACGAATGAATCAGCACAACATAACCAAGCGGTGGAAAGCATTGTATTTTTTATATACATGGACCAAATGCCGCAGCAATGGAACACCTTTCGGCGTAACAACAATCCACGAAATTTTTGACGGGAAACCATGGTTGTTTCAGGCCAAAGTTCATGCAATATATAGCCTATCGGCTAATAATACATATGCTAATTAACTAAAATAGTAAACTATCTAAAATGTTCATAAGGTTTCTATCAAAATGGTTTATAGATACAATCAATGGGAGAAATCCTAAAGTTCACTTTACTTAGCATTTGGTAGCCTATGACTAACCAACCTAATGTTCACAAGCTTTGCACACAAAAGCAATCAAGATACACTTCATGGGGTACAACCTATAGCTCAGTTTACTTAAGACTTTGGCTTGTCTTTGGCTCCACATCGCTCCTTTCCAACAACTAATTTTACTTGCATATTGATACTCTTTTCTAAAATGGCTTGGTGCTCAACATCAAAGTATTATCTTCAACTCTATACTAACTAAACAAAGTATGTTGCTTCCTTCTTTCTATTAGGGGGTTATCCCAATTCATTTACAATATTCTTTGAGAACCCCTGTTACAGATAGAGATGGACAAGAAGGACAAGGAGAGGGGGAGATAAAGATAGATATAGATATGGAAGAGACAAATATATACATAGGGAGAGAATGAGACAAGGAGGGATGGAAAGATAAAGAGATAGGAAGTTCTATAGAGAGAGGAGAAGAGAGGGAGAGATATGGGGGTTGAGAGATGGTGAGGAGAAGATATGGAGAGTGGAAGAAAGAGGTAGAGATGAATATGAAGGGAGAGAAAGAGATAGAGAGAGGGAGAGAGGGAGAGGAAGAGAAAAATAGAGAGATATAGGGAGATAGAGAAGAAGAGATGGAGATATATAGAGGCAGAGGGAGAGATAGACAGATATTTATATGGTGAGATAGAGTGATAGAGAGATAAAGATATAAGGAGATATAGAGACAGGGTGAGATGGACAAAGAGACTAGTAAATAAACATGTAATAGCGAGAGAGGGAGAGAGAGACATAGAGGGGGGAGAAAGAGAGATAGAAATAGAGATAGGGAAGGAGAAATAGGGAGTGTGTGTTTGTGTGTGTGTGTGTGAGAGAGAGAGAGAGTGAGTGAGAGAGATATGGAGAGAGATAGGATATGGGTTTTCTAGAAAAGTTGTGGCCTAAGTTGCAAAGACGCACGAGGTGCCTTGAAAGATTAGAAATGCAGAAATATCTTACTTAGACTAGTCTAAAGCATTGAACCCTACTTCTCAACACCCAAATCCTATATGGTCTCCTTTTGAAAGTTTAAAACAAATAAAATACCAAACATTTCAAAATCCTAAAACCTATATAGACGAGCTTGTAGAAGAAAACCTCACACATAAAATCAAAATATATAGATACATAAGTTAAAAAAAAAACCATACCCTTATTGTATTCATGAAACATACCTATCAAAAGAAAGAAGATACTAAATAATAAAAATAGAACTTAAATACAAAATGTCATAACAACACATCCATTAGTTATAGGGAAGATTATAGTAGACCCATGTCATTATTTTATTCATGCAAACTATCTATTAACGAAAAATTCTAGAAAACCTAATACTTGATGGCAGACTACCAACTACAGAGGTGTTGTAATTTCACCAATATATGAACTTCCCAATGATCAAAACTAGATAAGGAGTCTACAGAAGATGGAAGGTAACACAAGCTGATTCATAATCCAAAGCGACTGATGCAATCCCCACTTCCATTATTTATTGCCAAAAAAAACATAATTAGCAGGCCTCACTATGGCTTGCAACCAATAAACCTCACGGGACAGCAAGTAAGAAAATACACAATTACCAACTTCAGTATACTACACACTACCCAATGAATTCAGTACTTATCAAAGAAATAGCAATAAAAATCAACTCATCCCTCATTCTATTAACAAATGCAAAGCCCCTCAAACAACATCGATGGGAGTAAAAAGTTTATTATATAAAGAAGTTTTGAGGAATATTTAAATAAGTCTTTCAAGCACCAAATGACAATCATCAGCACACACCATCTATAGCAGCGACTTCTTTCATAGCCCAAAACCCACACAATACTAAGCACAATTAAAAACAATGGCAAATTACAAAGCTACTACAACCTCCTTATGCATTGTGCACATCTTCTCCTTTGTCAACGTCCTATGCTCTCTTGCTAGCTTCTTTGTTCTTAAATAGTCCGCACCATCCAAACTGAAGAATTGGCTTTTAATGTTTCCTTTGGCAAACCCAATTCGGCTCCTTATCAACTTGATCCTCCTCCCTACATAGGCTGCAAAGACTCTCATTGAATCGATGCCTCTTCCCTTTTTTTTTCCTTTCTAAAAGCCGATTCTTTCTAGATACAGGCAAGAACCCTCCAACTGGAATCGGTGCCTTCTTTTCTTTTTCCTGAACCATTCCTAACTACCCTGCCTCTTTTTTGGTTCTAGTTTATTGGTTTTTGGAGAACAATCTTCATGGGAATGTGCTTTCCAACTACACCATGATAGATGTCAAACAAAAAAGCAAAACAAAGGCAAGAATTCACCCACCAAAAATAACATCACACACAAAATACAAACCAAAATCAAGATTGGAAAACCAAAATAAAGATGCCCCTGCATGAATACTAGGTACAAGTCTTACAAAAAATGTATGGGAATAAACCCTTAAGTTCATATTTTGTAAAAATGTAGAGAATACAGAAACAAAAATACCTGGTACGAATCTTCATGCACAGTCGTGGTATAGTTCAACTGATCCATTTTCCCTTTCTCCTCTTCATCACAAATGGAATCGGGCTTGAGCTTTGACAGGAAGACATAATAAAAGATAAATTGATAAATTGGAAAGAAAGAAGGGTCATGGGTGAGGAAGTGAAGTGTTGTGTATTTGTAAAAGGAGAGAACCATTATAAAGATTAGCTATGAAAATGCACGGTAGAAATGCAGAAGCATCTCAGAGGCATGCAACCTCTCAAAGCATCTCTTCCAGCTTCTTTGCCTCCCCTGCAAAAACCAGAGGAGGAAAGGTGTTTAACATCTCTATGACAGATTCCAATTACTGAGGATTAGGGTATTGAGTTATCTGTAGTGCTTTCTTGGACTTCTAACTGGAGGTGTCCTTGGACTTCTAACTTGAGGTGTCCACCCGCCATTTAGAAACCCCGATGAGGATGAGGACAATTGAAGGTGAGGAGACTGCAATGCTTGTGCTTCGAGGAACCTCTTCTTCTTCCAAGGCATTGCCTCACTGAAAGGATTACTGCACCATTACTTCAAACGATAATATCTAAGAGAAGGTGGCAAGAAGTAGTTGAGAGCATTCAAGGCAATAGAAGCAATTTTCAAAGATATTTCTCATGTCTTATCGGTACAAATAATTATGCGCATGACTGATATTTGCAAGTTGCACGATAACTATGTTTTCTCTGGACGGTCAAGATGAATTTAATCGTCTCCCAAGGGCTCTTAGAAAGATTAGTCCATTGATTTAAAATTTTAGTGTGGCCTTTTTCAAATTGAAAACGCCTTCAATGTAAATTATCCGTCTGTTCCGTGCGACAGAATGTCCTCTGAGAAAGAGCTGCAAAAATAAAAGTCTACCGGAAAGTTTATTCTACAGCTGTCAAACAACTTAGTTTTCCGGGAGCGTGATACTTGTTTCAGGCCAAACCTCATGCAATATATAGCCTATCGTCTAATAAAGATGTTCTAATTCCATTTGTTGGATGTTTGTGCATTTTCATATTAATCTATATTGTATTATGGTTTCTACTAGCATCACATTTTATAAACTTCTATTCCAAATTCCATACATATAATTGGACAAGCATTATCACTTATCTTGAAATGTCTTTGTCAATTGGACTACTTGGTTCAATTTCAACTTCATGTGTTAAATATTATATCAAGTTGAATTTGGACAAGAGTATTATTAATACTATTTTTTGTGGCATTTTGTGTTCTTATTCCTCTAATGAATGCAAGCATGTACTCTAATGGGTATTCTTATTTCTAAACTTATAAAGCTTGAGGATTGAATAAAATATATATGATTGCTTTGTTTGATGGATTGTTGTGGATTGGGGTTGGGGCCCTAGCTCGGTTGGCTAAATCTTTCCTATTGCAGGAGGTTGGTCACGAGGTCTAGTCTCCCCCACCCTAGTGGCACCGGAGGGCATGTCGTGCTAGCACCACCGGTCACGTTAAAAGGTTTACTAGGTGCACTACAGTTTATAGGGGGTCGTGCTACCCGATTCATGCAGTCCAAAAAAAAAGGATTGTATTGGATTAGAATTATTTTGGTTCATGTGCATATGCTTTCAAAATCACTTTAAGTTTGAAGTAGGATTATTTTCTTGAAATTATTTAGAATATATTTCTTGTAGGTTAATAATGGACATAGGATTTGTTTGTGAAAAAAATGTTATATTTTTGTTGCTTGTTCAAGAAGAAAAGTATGGACAGTAGGTAGATCTATTTCTTTAGGTGTTCAAACTAGATTAGATTAAGATATGGTAAATTAAATTATGTTTTATAATTTTAAAAAATTTAATTTAGGTAAATTTAAAAAGTTTTAAAAAATGATTATATTATTTGAAGGGTTGGAAAACATAGTTCTATTATTGTTTATTTTCTTAGAGGAGATATGAGAATAAAATTAATTGATAAGAGCTCAAAAGATGCAAATTACTTGTTTAGGGAAGGCCTAATGATACATGCAATTCAAAAGGAAAACAAACTAAATCTAAAGTATGGTCTAAAACCTCAAAGAATAGTAAAGGGAAGTGTTGGAACTATAGAAAGTGGGGATATATGATGAATTAATGAATGAAAAAATAAGAACAACATTGATAATTCTTCCACAAAGAAATATTGTGAGATGATGCTAGTGATATTTTATTTGTTTCTACTAACTTAACTATTGATGGTTCTTGAATTTTTTTATTCAAGTTCCTCATACCACATGAATCCCCATCATGAGTGTTTCTCATCTTATATAGTATAATAGTGGCAAGGTGTTCTTTGCTGACAATAGTTCATATTAGATTGTTAGTAAAGGGAAGGTAACACCATGTTTTATTGGTCGAAGAATAAAGTATTTCTCACCAATATTTTAAATGTTCTAAGTCATATGAAAAATATAATTTCTATGTTTAAGATGAATTATTTTAGAGTGTATCTAAATTTTTGAAAAGAATGGAGGTAATAGGTGGTAAAAGGGAATTTGGTGCTAGTGAAGAGATTTTATTGTGGGATTTTATTTAAGATTGAAGCTACTTCCTCTTGTAGCTATACTAATGTAATTGATAATTTTAAAAATTTATGTGTTTTGTGGCACCAAATATTGATCCACTTTGGTAAATGGATTTTCAAACCTTCATCGATAAAAATATAGTTTATATTTATCTACTTATTCTATTGAGTTTGACTTTTGTTAGCACTATGTGTTTAGCAAACAAATTAGAGTTGGTTGTCCTTCTATTAGCACTAGAACAATAATATGTTTAGAAATATTTATTTGCATTTTTTTGGTCTAATGGATGGTCATTATGTTAGAAGAACATTTTATTATGTCATATTTTTTATGATTACTCAAGATATATATAGATTTTTTTTTTTCTAGTTTTAAGGAATTTAAAGCTTTGGCTGAGAAATAATTAGATATGAATATAAATTTGTTGAGATTTGGTAATGGATTTGAATAATGTTGTACAAGATTTTATGATTTTTATGTACATATATGTATTATGTAATAGGAAACTAGCTATATATATGATAATGGTCAAGAAAAGTATAGGTGATGGCGATTTAGATATAATGGAAATCAATAGGGCATATTTTGTATCACATCTTCACACATTATCTTTCTCACAAAACAATGACATTCAAAATATTCCAACAATATTACTTAGTGGTGCTAGAGTATTGTGGATTCTTGACTTGAGTGGTACTAACATCTCATCATTGTCTGCTTTTGTTGAGAATTTAAAGCTCCTCAAAGTTTTGAATTTAAGGGGGACAAATATCACTAAGGTACCTAAATGTGTAAGATGTAATAAGAGTCTTTTCTTTCTTGACATTTCATATTGTTCTAGTCTAAAATGTTTACCTAACTGGATTGATGAATTGAATTGTCTAGAACATCTTGATATGGAGAGGTTTGAGGGATGGCTAAGGGAATATTAAATTTTGTGTCTTTAGAGGTGGGTAAGTGCAAAAAGATGGGGGGCCAAAAAGTGGTCAATTTACTTTTTCATCCTGAAATAGCAAAAATGCGAGCGTGTTATAGTTAAACATGCACGCATTATGGGTTGGTAGTGACCAAGCCTAGGCTCGGTTATTACCAAGACATAATGTGAGTGCATTAGAACGTGCTCACATTATGGTTTAAATTACAAAAAATGTGTGCATTTTGAGTTCAAAAAATGTG
>VDFB02331932.1:46053-62917 GCA_007258455.2 Sequoia sempervirens
CCCTCCTCTCTCTCTCAATCTCTCCACCTTCCTCCTTTTCTATCTACTTCTTTCTCTCTCCTTCCCTCTTTGTATCTCCCTATTTCTCTCTCCATCTCACCCTCTCTCTTAATCTCCCAAATCCTATATTGAATATCATAAATCCTAATCCCTATACCCTAAACCCTACACCCTCAATCCTCATCCCTATACCCTCAACCTTATAACCTATACCCTAAACATTATCCCTTAACCATAAGAAAAAAACCTAAACCCTACATTCAATCTTGTACACTAAACCTTCATTGTATGAAAAATGCCTCAAAGAAATGGGGTCTCATGATGATGTACATCACCTTGAGACCCCATTTCTTTGAGGAATTTTTTCATACAATAGGTACTACCTTGTCAATGTTACCACATTGATGCATTAAACAAGGTAGTGAGCTTAGTGCTCATTGTTCATACCCCTTTTCTATGAAGGCATTTTTTCATATAATGAGCACTAAGCTCACTATCTTGTCAATGCGGCCACATTGACAAGGTAGTGAGCTTAGTGCTCATTGTATGAAAAATTCCTCAAAGAAATGGGGTCTCACAGTGATGTACATCACTATGAGACCCCATTTCTTTGAGGCATTTTTCATACAATGAGCACTACCTTGTCAACTTGTTAATGTGGTAGCATTGACAAGGTAGTGCTCGTTGTATCAAAAAATGCCTCAAAGAAATGGGGTTACATCATCATGAGACTCAATTTATTTGAGGAATTTTTGATACAACGAGCACTACCTTGTCAATTCTACAACATTGATGCATTGACAAGGTAGTGCTTGTTGTATGAAAAAATCCCTCAAAGAAATGGGGTCTTATGGTGATGTACATCACCCTAAGACCCCATTTCTTTGAGGCATTTTATCACCATGAGACCCCATTTATTTAATACATTTTTTCATACAACAATCACTACCTTGTTAATGTGTCAATGTAGACACATTGACAAGGAAGTGCTTGTTGTATGAAAAAATTCCTCAAAGAAATGGGGTTGATAGTATAGGGTTGAGGGATTAGGTTTAGGGTTTTTATTGTTTGAGGGATTGAGGGTTTAAGTGTTGAGGGATTAAGGATTTAAGGGTTGAGGGATTAAGTGTTTAAGGGTTGAGGGTTTAAAGGTTGAGGGATTAAGGCTTTAAGGGTTGAGAGATGACGGTTGAGGGTATAAGGTTGAGGGTATAGGGTTGAGGTATAGGGTTTAGGGTCCAATGAATAGGGAAGAGGTATGAGAATTGAGGGTTGACCTAGTTTAATGTATAGGTTAGAGGGTTAGGGGTTAAGGTTTTGAGGGTTTAAGGGTTGAGGGTTGAGGGTTGAGGGTATAAGGTTGAGGATAAAGGGTTGAGGGTAAAGGGTTGATGGTATAAGGTTGATAGTATAGGGTTGAGGGTCTAATGTATAGGATAGAGGTTTGAGAATTGAGGGTTGACCTGGTTTACTGTATAGGTTAGAGGGTTGAGGGATTAAGGGTTTAAAGGTTGAGGGTTTAGGGTTTGAGGGACTAAGGGTTTAAGGGTTGAGGGTTTAAGGAATGGGGGATTAATGGTTTAAAGGTTTGACAGTTGATGTTTTAAGGGTTGAAAGATTAAGGGTTTAAGGGTTGAGGGATTAAGGGTTTAAGGATTGAGGGATGAGGGTTGAGGGTATAAGGTACGTTGAGAGAGAGGGAGAGGGAGAGAGGGAGTGGGAGAAACTTGAGAGAGAGAGAGAGGAAGAGAGAGGGGGATGGAGAGGGGAGAGAGTGTGTGTGTGTGAGAGAGAGAGAGAGGGAGAGAGGGAGAAAGAGAGAAAGAGAGAAATACCTAAGAGGGAGATGGAGAGTGAGAGAGAGAGGGAGAGAGGGAGAAAGAGAGATAGGGGAAATAGAGGTGAGAGATAGAGAGATGGGGGGTGAGATTGAATGAAATGAGAGATAAGTTCACAACTTCAAGGAAAGCCCTGAGAGGGAGATGAAGAGTGATAGATAGAGGGAGAGAGAGAGAGAGAGAGAGATAGAGAGAGAGAGAGAGAGAGAGAGAGAGAGAGAGAGAGAGAGAGAGAGAGAGAGCTAGACGGCTAAGGGGGACCTGGAGAGATAGACAAGGGGTGATTATGAGACATGGAGATGGGAGAGGTAGAGAGGAAGGGAAATAACTAGAAAGGCATGAGAGTTATAAGGTTGTCAAAAAATTAATGACATGCAATCAAATACCATTTCATATTCAATACTTGGGCAAGGGTGATCCCACAATATTGGTTTACAATTTTTGGCCAAACTAGACACTGAATTGATTTTTTCTAACTAAATCTTCACTTTCGGCACCTATAGTGACTAAATCATGAGGAATTTGAAGATGATACAAACTAGTAATTTGTGAAATTTTTTCTATAGATTCTAAATATATATTTTTCAAAATTTTTGGAATCATATTGCACTTCTTTTTCCATCTCCTTTGAAAACTATTTTTTTCAGTAAACATTTTTAAGGAGTGACGCTCACTGTATACAACATAATTTTTTTTTCCATAAAGGATAAAATTCTAACTTTTTCGAATTTAGATTTGTAACTATGATAACTAGTGCTTCCAATTGGTTTCATAGTGTTTTATTGAATATTTTTTCCTTAATCAAGTTTCAAAGTCAAACCAATTACAATTTAGACATAGGCAAACCGTACACACAAGGTAACTTTTTTTGTATTTATCGAAATTCATTTTTTTGTTGGATCAAGGACTTCAATATCTAGTGTACTCATATTTTTCAAATTGTTTTTTTTATAATCTGTATTTTTCCACATGTGCAGAACAAAGAGCTTGATTTTTCGGTGAAAAACCTATGTTTAAAAACTAAAAAAAAATACATAATAAAACCAAAACATATTAAAATTATATTCGTTGGATAGCTCATTCCAAGGACTACCATCATCTAGTTGGGTTTGTGAAGTCTCCTCCATTTTCATCCTCAACTCGAGCTTTGAAGGGAAAAATTCTGGATTTTTTGGTGCCAGAGGGGGAGAAGGGTGGAAAAGGGGGTTCAAGAGAACCCCCTTTCCACAACCCTTTCCTTTGGCTTTTTCCCCAGGAAATGTGGGACCCAATATTTAATGGGTTCGCTCGAAGGGGGATTCTAGCGAACCCCCTTTTGGTTTGCTCGAACTTGATGTTTGTTCAAACCTCCAAAAACCAATTTTTTTTGCATGGGGGCATTTTTTGCAACTTTTCCTTCCTCACTGGAATTGTAAACCACTTTTGTGGGTTTATCCGCAATAAATGGAGTACATGTTGTTACCTTCTCTTTGAAGATGTAATTATAATTTTTTCATTCTACAAAAATGCAAACACCCTTTGGAAGCTTTCTTGGTCTTCAAAGAAAACAATACCTCTTGTAAAATTTTAGAAAAATCGAGGTGGTGAGACATATATTACCTTTACAAAATCCACACCTACTTGGTGAATGATAAGTTTAATACATCTGATGGGTTCACATCTTTGTGCAAATTCTCTAGAAAGATAACATGTGAGGAAACAAATAACTTTTGTTGGTCCTACAACTCTTCTTCCCTTATAGGTCGACAAGTAACATTCATAGAAATTTGTCCCATAGCTTGCTCCAAGATATTGCATTTTCCTTTGTTATTAACAATTTTCATGCCCCCACAATGCAATTTTTTTCATAAATTTGATGGCTGCTAAGTGGAATGTTTTAAATTTCTAGCATGATTGAGTTTACTTCATGACTTGTAATTAGTAAATTCATCTTTTAATGGTTCTAATCAATCATTTCCATCTTTAATATGATCAAATGAGCTAGTAGCTAACTCTTTACACACTAAGTAGCATCCAATGAATACCACTTGGCCACAATAATAAGGTGCTTTACGAACCACATCACAAATATATCTGCCACATTCTACATAGTACGCATGGCTTATAAAAAAGTGGTTATAACATGGGAAAAAATTCCCAGAGCATCATTGCTTTTACCCGCATCTCCTTGCTCCTTTCCACAAGAAATATTCCCTTTTATTGGATTCTTGACTTAATTTGCCTCATCATCTCCAAATTATTTTCCTTGGGACTTCCCCATAGAATCTCAAATGAAAAAATGTATTCCCACACTAGCTTTATTCTCTCTATTACAAGTAACACCTTCATTGGCATAAAAGTCTAATAAGAAGGTCTGATGCTTCCTCCTTTTAGGTGACACACATGGTGTTTTCAATCCATCTAAAGGTTGTTCACATCTAGTGTTTTTTCCATGGATTTGAATATAACTATTATTAACAAACTCATTTGTGGCCTTGGGTTCTCTACTTTTGCACTCTGAGAAAATAGTGGAAGCATTCATGACCCCCTCATTCTTGGTTACATCCCAGTTATTCTCTACTTTCGTGTTTGGAGGATACACAATTACAATATCAATTTTTTGCATGTATCCACTCTCATGTCTTCAATTATCACATGAGATGGACTTTTATTACAATTTCCTAACTTTGCTAACCAATCTTCTGAGAATTCTTTATTTCTACAATTTAATATTTCTATCCCCCATCCTAGATAAATAGGGACAATCATTATCACTATTGCCTACTACATTTCCATCAATACCACAATTCTTCCCTAACATAGGGGAGCCATCATCAATCCAACCTCCACAAATTCCATCTACAAAGAAATTGGTACCATTTCTCAAAACAAACCCATCCTTGGAATCTCCCATAAGAATGGGTATACACACAAGCGAGTCCTTTCTATTTTCTAAATAGTTTACAATGCCCTTAATTAGAGTGTGCCTTTAAATTTTCTTAGACTATAATAAATAGATGTTCTTATAGTATATGGGTGTCATTTCTCTTTCATATGGACTAGCAAGCCATAAAACTTCGTAGATACAGTTACTCTGCTCCTCTCCATCCACAAAGATATGTTTGAATTTTGACCTACTCACCTGCAACCAACTACCTTTTGTTAACCATGAATTATTGATACTAAATTCTTACTGCTTCAATTCTAGGTGTGTACTGCCCAAAGAAATGTACCTAGTGATTTTATGTATAACACATATTGCACTATGCACCATATGACAACAAATCATGTAAATCACTAGGAGACCCCATTTCTCAGACCTGTTTTTTCAAATAGGCCACTACATTCCCAATTTCACCAAATTGGTAAGCTAGTGGACCCGATAGCTTTCCAATTTGGTGAAATTTGAAACCTAACTTGGCCTGTTTGAAAAAATGGGTCCAAGAATACCAATTTCACTGAATTGGTAGGCTAGTGGGCCTATTTGAAAAAATGGGTCCAAGAAATGGGGTCTCCTAGTGATGTAAATCACTGGGAGACCCCATTTTTTTAAACTTTCCATTATGTTGCCAATTTCACTGAATTGGCGAGCTAATGGGCCCACTACCTTACCAATTTGGCCAAATTGGCAACCTAACTTTCTCTATTTGAAAAAATGGGTCCAAGAAATGGGGTCTCCCGGTGATATACATCAAAAACCATCGAGAGACCCCATTTCTTGGACCCTTTTTTTTTCAAATAGACCACTACGTTCCCAATTTCACCAAATTGGCAAGCTGTGGGCCCAATAGCTTGCCAATTCAATGAAATTAAAAACCTAACTTGTCCTGTTTGAAAAAATGGGGTCTCTCAGTGATTTAGATCACTAGGAGACCCCATTTCTTGGACCCATTTTTTCAAACAAGCCACTAAATTGCTAATTTTACCAAATTGGAAAACTACTAGGCCTATTTGAAAAAATGGGTCTAAGAAATTAGGGTACATCATCAAGAGACCCCATTTCTTGGACCCATTTTTTTAAACAGGCCACTACATTGCCAATTTCACTGAATTGGCAAGCTAGTGGGCCAACTAGCTTTCCAATTCGATGAAATGGGCAACCCAACTTGGTCTGCTTGAAAAAATGGGTCCAACAAATGGGGTCTCCTAGTGATTTACAACACCGAGAGACCCCATTTCTTGGACCCATTTTTTCAAATAGGCCAGGTTAGGTTGCCAATTTGGTGAAATTGGCAATGTCGTGGCCTATTTGAAAAAATGGGTCTAAGAAATGAGGTCTCTTGGTGATTTACATCATTAGGAGACCCCATTTCTTTGAGGAATTTTTTCATACAATTAGCATTACCTTGTCAATTAGTCAATGCGGTAGCATTGACAAGGTAGTGCTTGTTGTATGAAAAAATGCCTCAAAGAAACAGGGTCTCATGGTGATTTTTAAGTAGAGAGAGAAGGAGATGTAGTGAGGGAGAGAGAGGAGAGATAGAGAGAAATAGAGAGAAATAGAGAGTGGTGGAAGGAGAGGTAGGTAAAGAGAGCCTGGAGAGAATAGATAAAGATAAGTAGAGAGGGAAGGAGAGGTAGAGAGAGATGAGAGATAGGGAGAAGTAGAGAAGGAATGAGGGAGGGAGGTAGAGAAAGTTGAGATAGAGAAGTGTAGAGAGAGTGGTAGGGTGTGATGGATGCAGAGTTAGGTAGAGAGAGGGATTAGGAGATAGAGATTAGATAGGGAGGAAGAGAGGGAGAGAAGTATGGAGGGAGAGAGAGGGATGTGAGAGAGAGGTGAGGTAGAGAGAAATAGAGAGAGTGGTAGGGAGAGATGGAGGGAGAGGTAGGTAGAGAGAGAGGGGAGAGAGAGAGAGAGAGAGAGATGGAGGGAGGGAGATAGAGATAAGTAGAGAGGGAGGGAGCAAGAGAGAAGTGAGATAGAGATAATTAGAGGGAAAATGTGAGAGAGATAGAGAGAGTTCTTGAGATCAAGGGAGAGAGTCAGATAAAGGGATTGAGATAGTGGGAGAGAGGTCTAGAGTGTAAGGGATAAAAAATGAGTGAGATAGAGAGAGAAATAATATAACTTGTTGATTATTGAAATTTGACCTCTTGATTACTGAAATTTGACTAAGTCTAAAATTTGTGAGATCTTCCAAAAAATAGAATTTGCATTATAACTCTTAGAGATTTGAAACCACTCTCAAACATCCTGAAACTATATACATGATATATAACTTAAAGTATAAGAAAATAAACATCCATATGTAAATGTCAACTTATACTTAAATTATTATTTCATGTATACAGTTTCCCTCGAAGATAACAAGAAGATAGAAAAAAAAAAAGAGAAGAGAAATAAATTAAATGTAGACCAAAATGCAAGCGCATTATAACATGCTCACATTTTTTCAATGCATTCAAAGAACGTGAGTGCATTATAACACGCTCACATTTTGTCAATGCATTCAAATAACGCGGGTGCATTATAACGCGCTCACATTTTGTCTTGCTTTGGAAATACCCAAGCCTTTGGCTTCAATTTGCTTTGGATTTCCAACCTAAAGGCTTGGAGGGCCTTCCCAACATCCAAAGACATGTTTTTGCATATTCTACAAAATTTCACATTATCTCGTTTGTGCTCACCGTCAGGTTTGCATGTGTTTCAAGGTCAAACAAATCAAACACTTGGGTAATGTTAGTCTCTCTCTTAGCTATCTAACAATGTAATTTTTTTCACATTTTGAAAATGTCAAGCCTTTGATCTATAATTTCTTTTGTTTGTAGAATGAAGTTTAGTTTCTAAAAATGTTAAGCCTTTAATCTATAACTTATTTTGTTTGTGTGTTTGTTTTTTGGAAAAAAACTAGTGTTTAGTGTTTTTTTTATTATAAATTAACCGTTCATCGAAATTTCAAATAAATTACATTTTTAGAAACTATACTTCATTCTACACATATTAAAAATAATAATAATAATTTTCAATTAGTTTCCAAAATTTATAGGGGTAGCACGACCAAAATTTTGTTTTTCAGGAAGTGTCCACTTTGAAAATTAGTAAAACATCAAATTTCATTAAAAAATTATCAAAAAAATTGAGCATAAACTACATATTTTCAGCTAATTTCTCACCGAAGCAATTTTAAAAATACTAAAAAATAGTTCATTGTGCTAGGTACCCACAAAAGTTGCTATGTTATGTTTTTTTGACAAAAACAACACCAATTTGTGTGGTCCCCTCTTTTGAACCCCTTACTCTCAACCATTTTCAAAATAAATTAGTAGTTTAGAAAGTAGACTCAGAGCACTATGATCCTTCTTTTTGTTGCATCTCAAAATTTTGAGTGTAGCTATCCTCAATTTCATGTCCACAGTCAATATTTCTTGATTTCAAAAAAAAAGTGGCCACTTAAGCCTCCTTTTTGCTCCCCCATCTTTTTACACTTACCCAGGTATTGAGATTAGATGTATATAGCACTTAGATGGATGCAAACTATCAATTTTAGGCTATGAATTCTTAAAGCTAGAATATTTTATCAATTTTGTCAACCTCTGTGTTCAGTGTGCATAGATATTCGTCATGACACCAAATTGAAAAGTATAGAAGATCTAGGATCCTTTCAATTTTTTTGAAGATGTGTTCTATGAAAATATAGAACAAGGTTGCATGTGGTCATTATGAATTTAATCCATTACCTCTATCACAAAATATGATAGCTATGAAGGATCTTGAGTTTCTTTGCTTGAGTAGCTTTGCAATGCCAAATTGGATGTCTGTCTTCTCAAATTTGATGAAATTGTTTTTAATAGAAAACCATTATGTTGAATATCCAACACTAGAAACAATGCCCAACTTAATAATATTGTAGTTACTAAGAAATAAAAATTGCAAGCATCTCCAAAAGGGTTCTAGAATCCTAGGGGATTTCCCCATTTCTATTTGTTAGATGCATAGGATAATTAAGAGGGGGGGTGAATCAGTTATATACTTTAAAACATTCAATCACTCACTATCTTTTCAAACCCTTATCAACCATTAAACCATTAACATGTATTAACAAAAAGTAAACATGTAAAGCAATAATGCAAACACATCCAAGCACACAAGGAACACTAGATTTACGTGGAAAAACCAAGAAGGAAAAAACCATAGTGAGGATTAGTTCACTAATATATGAATTGCAACACTGAATACAATTGGGCTCACTGCCCAAAAAAAGAAGAAAGGATCACTGTCGGTGGCTCACTATCTAGAAGAAATAAGAATAGGAGAAAGGGGTGGCTCACTACCAATTTTAACTACTAACAATGCATCTATCTAATGTTGAAGGTACAGTTCCAGTGAAGCACAAAGAACTCATTCAACAAACTAAAATGTAGACACCTTCTATTCACTGCATCCAGAAGTCATAAGCATTAAAGATCTCACTTAGATCCACACACTTGATCACTTTCACATATTTCACATCACACACTCTACACACTTGATTCACACAAAAAATCTCTTTGTATTTATACCATCCATGACCTAAAATAATCTCAATTAGGTCAGCCTTAATGAAATGTATGCACCTCATCAAATAGGTCAACACCAAACACTTCCACAATGTAAAGAAGAGAAGCAAGACCATGCCACAACTTAACTAGGATCTAAATCTACACTAACACACTTCTCAACACTTCCACAAACAATAATCATCCTTCGTAATTAGCACTAGCACTCTAGGTTGGCCAAACATGTACTAACACTAACAAGAAACACTAAACACACCTCTCCAAGTCTGGAAACATCTCTTGGACCACACAAAAATACTCTAAAATATCTCAAAATATTCCATATTATTAGAATATTCACCACATCTATTACAACCACCTAAAACTCAAGAACACCTTCATTATAAGCAACTAGACATACTAGAATAGACATGCAACTCACTAACCAACCTTGTGGAATACCTCAACACCTGAAACCTCAATGGAAGGTAGACACAAGCAATATAAGCACATTCCCAAATCTATAACACTAGAGATTTCACTAGGGAGAAATGTAGAGCAATCTCATTTCTCCCAAACACCCTATTTCACCAAATAGACATACTGTCAAACGCATCTTCTATTGTAGTATAATCCATATCTTGAAACTCTAGATATAACACCTTTGATCATCATTTGTCCAGATTACATGATCATATCTTCAATCATGAAGAAATACGGAGTAGAACACTAACCACACCTTTGTCACATTGTACTCTCTTTTATTCAAATTTTCTCAAAAGCATTTGGAAAGCAAGTGAACTGACTTCATCAACAAAAAATTTGCAACATATGCAACACTTCTCATCAACTATAGCACATCTAACAATCTCCCCAAACATATACAAGTCAAGTTTCCAACAACTTCTGCAACTATACTGAAGTAAGACATGAATGACAACACTAGAAACATTGTGTTGACATCAATACCAACAACATTCCAACACTCTATTCATACAAGGGGTTGACATCAATGAAAAAACTCAAAAAACTCACAAATAACTCAAGGTTCCAAAAATCTCCCCCTTTGTCATTGATGGCAACATCTACTATCTAAAAAACCATCAATAACAAAAGCAGCCAACAAAAAATCTGCAACAAGTAGTACTCCCTTGATTGGGAAAACTCTTTAATATTTCATACTCTCTCTTCATAGATTTCTTCTCCTACAACACCAACTCTCTCTCTCTCTCTTTTGTTCCAACTCTTTCTCCCCATACAAATTTTGCACTAACTCTCTATGTTTTTTAGACTTTCTCTCCCCCTTTGACATCAATGAAAAAGGGCCATATCATCATTTTCTCTCCCCCTTTGACAAAACTACAAAGGGAAATATCTACTAACAACTACTTTCTCTCCACTTTTATTTATTTGCATATATTTTTTTGCCCTTACTTTGACAAAATTTCAAATGACAACACCATCAAACAACTTCTTTTTCTTTCTACTACACTTTTTTTCACACTCCCCTTAGGGGCACAAAATATGCTCCAATAGACTACACCAACCAGTAACCACTACCTACTCCCCTTGAGAGGTAGCCTTTAGCGTCAGTCCAAGACCAAGAATATACCTTGAAATGCTTCCTGGACAAATGCACACACTTATGCATCTAGTTGAAAGGAGGGGGAATAACCCCTAACTTCTACCAAAGATACTCAAAAGTATCTTTTGGAAGAGCTTTTGTGAAAATATCAACAAAATGATCCTTATTAGGAACACACTCCAACTTCACCTTATTCTCTACAACTTTCTCTCTCAAGAAGTGATACCGGATTGAGATATATTTTGTTCTTGCATGCATTACTAGATTCTTTGAAATATTGATAGAACTTGTATTGTCACATAATATAGAGATAGGTTCATCATATGAAACTTTGATATCCTTTAATGTTTGCTTCATCCATAACACTTGTGTACAACATGGTTTTGTTGTAATATATTCTACCTCCACAATTAATAATAACACTGAATCTTGCCTCTTACTCAACCATCAAACTAACCTTCTTCCAAGAAAGAACTCACCACAACTTCTACTTCTTCTATCATCTATACATCCTTCCCAATTTGCATTTGTATATGCACTCAAAGAGAATGAAGTATCCTTAGGATACCACAAACTATAGTTTGGAGTTCCCTTCAAATATCTAGATATTCTCTTCACTGCTTCAACATTAGATTCTCTTGGATATTCTTGAAATCTAGCCACAAGATAAACTAAATGCATGATATCCAATATAGTAGCAGTAAGGTATAACAGTTTGGAGCAATCATTGATCTATACTTTCTCTAATCTTTCTTAGGAGATTCATCATTCTTGCTCAACTTACAACTAGTAACCATAGGAGTACATACTAATTTATAGTCTTCCATTCAAAAGTTTTTCAATATTTCCTTAACATACTTAGACTGTGATATGAATATACCTTTCTTTGATTGATTGATTTGAAACCAACGAAGAAATTCATCTCCCCACACATTGACATCTCAAACTCTTTTTGCATTTCCTCTGCAAACCTCTTGCACATACCTTAATTTCCTCCAAATATTATTTCATCAACTATTGGAAGTCTGTGTAGTTTGTGTTGTCATTTATTTTAACAGAGCTTTGTTGTTGCATTGATGTCAACCTATGGAGATGCTTTGATTTTTTATAATATGTCGTAATTAGTAGTTTCACTATTGTCAACCTCTAGTATTGCCTTGGTAAGCATGTGTGTGTTTGAGTTGTTGTGTTGTAGTTGGTTTGGTTGTAATGAGGAAGTTTTGTAGATGATGAAATGTGTTTATGATGCTTGGTTTCCAAGTTCTTTTGAGAAAATTTGAATAGAAAAGGAGATAGTATAGTAAAGAGTTCTCAATGTAGCAGAGTAGTGTTTTTTTTTTGCTCCATTTCTTCCATATTGAATAAATTCTTATGTGTTTTGGGTATGTTGATCACAGGTTTTATATCCAGAGTTTCTTATCCTGGATAGTTGTGTAGAGAAACTTGTGTTCACAAGTGTGTGAACTGTGAAAGTAGTGTTGTTTGGGAGAAATGGTTTTGCTCTGCATTTCTCTGTAGTGTGGTTTCTAATCTTGTGGATATGAGAGTTTGCTTACATTTCTCATATCTATCTTCAATTTGAGGATTTAAAGTTTGGTGCTCCACAAGGTTGGATTCTTCAGTTACAGTATGTGGAAGGTTAAATAGTTGTACAAAATGGCTACATTCTTTAGGAGAAAGTTGTTGCAAAGGAATTTGCTGAATTTTAGGGTACAAAATAGGTCTATAACAATAAAGTGTACCAAGTTGAAATAGACCCTGAGCCTGAAAGTTGCTTACAAATTGAAAAAGGAATGAAAAGTCCTCTAATCACATTAATTCCAACTTCAAACATAGAACCTATGAAAGAAGTGATGAAGTTAGTAGAAGATGATTGGGGTTCCTTAGACTTCACACCTTCATTTATGGGAGAGTACACAATCACAACAAAAGAAACCAAAAAACAAAAGCAACCAATGGTAATGTCAATGCAAAATTCAAAAGAAAACTCACAAGAATCAATCCCATCTACATTAGAAGAAGACACAAGCTATACAACAAACTTTGAAGAGATATATTATCAACAACCACAAAACCCGAAAGAAATGGAGAAACTTAATGGAAAAGGTTATGAATTTATGAGAAAAATTGGCTATAGTGGAAAAGGGTGTGGAAAGAAAGAGCAAGGAATCCCTATTCCTATAGAACCCTAACACACAAGAAACAAAAAGTGGTTTGGGGTATTTCCCTTCTAAGATAACACAAGCAAAGAAAAGACCTTCGTTAAACACAAACACCATCATGTGTAACCCTAAAATGAATCTCACCTTGAAGCATTATGAATTGATTGATACAACTTGTGAAGAATCATTGTAATAATTTCAAGATGACAAATCCTTGAAAGAAATTTTCGGTTTATGATAAACCATTTAATCCTAAAAAGAAACGGGTTACATGTGTGGTGATTAATACTAAGTAAGAACATGGAGAAAAGAAAAGTAATGTAGACAACAAAGAATACAATCCTGAATTTATGAAACAAAGTGTATTTCCTTTGGGGGATACAATTGATATACCAATGGATATTAATAATGAGGATAAAGTGATTAAGATAGGAAAGTTCCTTGATGACGATGAACAAGAGTATCATGCAGCTTTACTTCATGACTTTCCTAAACTTTTTGCTTGGACTTATTTGGATATGCCAAGGATTGATGCTAAGATAGTGACACACAACATAGTCCTTGTAGAGAATGATAAACCAGTTAGATAAAAGATATGAAAGATGAATCCTAAGATAGAGTTATTTTTCAAGGATGATATTGAGAAACCATCTCCTACACAAACACAACTTGAAAATCATACTAGAAAAGAAATAGAAATGCTATCTAAGAGTATAGGCGTATAGATCGTGCTCTTACTCAAAGGTTAAATGAAGAAAACAAAAAAGAAAATCAACATCCAAACTTGACTGAAGCAATACATGATAAGTATCCCTCTTTCCCGCAACAAAAAGATCCTATATCACAACCACCACAAGATCAACTGAATCCTTCTTTAGAAATTATCAGTCGACCTCCCATTATGATTAACTTGGATGACAATGATGAGGTTGCTAAAATTGATGAAGAAGTACATAATGAATTGAATACTTTGGTTTCCTCTTCTATGAGCTTAAATGAGCATTATCCTAAGAAGAGTGTTGAACTTGGTGATGATCCTAGTACTGCACTCATTGTGGCCCCTTTGGCTAGTTGTCATCCTTTTGTATATGATGGACATGATTGGGATGTAGATGACCTGCTATTTGGTTGACTCGCATGTTCCTTACTAGTCTTTCTTTTATTTTCCTTTTCATGTTATGTGTGTGATTGCATGTGAGTAATGTGATCCCCCATTCCATTTTGTTTGATGTATCTCTCTTTTTGTGCATTCCTCTATTTGTACCTGCATTCTGTTATATGTCATAAACATTTTATCTTTTCTTGGCCTTGTGTTTTCCTTTTGGGGATGATGCACTTGGTGTCGGTACATTTACGTCTCTGCCATGTTGACCCAAAAGGTTTTTTTCTTTTTTTTTCACTCTCTTTGTGTCATTCTTCCTATTCCATGAGTATTTGGGGAACGATGATAGTTTTGAGCTCTCTAAAAACATTGTAGCAAAGATATACTGACCCTGAATTGATGGGTCCCTTGTGTTATTTTTGGGATTTCATTTTGGGGGAAACCCCTTTTCATGACATAGCTTTATTTGGAAACATGTGACTTGGCATAGGGATTTCCAATTAATCTCTCATGTCTTCTTTATTGTTAGCATTTATCATTTGCAGCTTTAAAGTAATTACTCACAACATGGTGTTTAGCAATTTCTTTAAAGTGTGGGCATACATTGGCATTATTATTTTTCATTTCATGTATCATTATGTAGTCTTCTTATTTCATGTGATGCATCTTTCTCTTTATGGTGACATTGGGTGTGATGTCCCTCAAGAGCATGATCTCTCTAAGCATATTATATTCCTCTTAGTGGCTTGATGTGATACACTACATCCCCTAAGTTGTGAATCTTCTATTCTTCGATTGTTCCTCTCTTAGAGACATTAGACATGATGTTCCCTAAGTTAAGACCTTACATGAACTAATAAAAACTTTGCTATATGGCCACCTTACATAACACACTTTTCTTTCCTATGGATCCATCTTTTTCATTCATGGGTGTCAAGCATATGAAGCTTTACTTGCCTCATGAATTTTTGCTATTGAGTGGCACCTTGTGAAAGTTATAAGGAGGTATAGCATTCATATGGTTGTATGTATGGGAGTCAAACTTAGAGGTGACTTCCCATAGCCACTTTCTTGTATGTGTGAGCGCATATTAGCTACATGCATATGTGTCTCAGTGGGGGATCGCTTAGTGGACAGCTTGAGGCTTCACTAGCCCTTGTGAGCCTGTGTTGGTTTGCATAGTGGATATCATGTTCCACTTGTAAACATCTTGGAAAAACAACTTAGATCTGATCCACAACGTGCGAGACAAACGATCAAAGCTTGATCCAACCCTTTTTGTTTTTGTTTTTTTTTTCTTTCTCTTTATCTTTGGTAGTGTATGCTTGTGCTTTGTTGTTGCTCCTTATTTTCATGTGTGTTCTCTTGTGCTTATGTTGGTTTACCATATGATCTTGATCTCGAGGGCTTGATCATCCCTCTTGATTTTTTTCATCCTATCTTACTAGTGTTGGTACACTTGGACCCCTCTCGATGCGAGTTTTGTCTAATTTAGTGTGAGTTTGAAGAAAGTTCCTCCTCTCACTAAAGTGGGGGCTAAATGTAGTGTAGAAAAATGTATCCCTCTAAATTTTCACACTTGTTTGGAACTCCTCCCTACTAAAATTAGGCTTGTTTATGCCTTATTTTGTCCTATTTTGCATCCATAAGCCTTATTTAATGCATCTTTCTAAGGATAATCTCAAAACATTTCAAATAACCAATCATAATTTAATATTTTTAGTTTGTATGGCCCAAATTTAGTGATCTAGGACTCATATGCCACCTTAGGCATATGGGTCCCACCTAAGTCTCGGGGCCTAAACCTTAATTTAGCATAAAACTAAACATTTCTTGAAATTTGTGTCTCAAGCCTAGCTTACTAGGACTGATACACCCCAACTAGTGTATGAGTCTCACTTAGCTTGGACCTAATTTTGAATTCAATTCTTGGCAGGATTTTATTCTCCTAGATCTGATGTTGGTTTGTAGTGTTGTAATTTTGGGAAATTTGGTATAAACAAGTATACATACAAGGTTATTTCACATATTTTCTCCTAGCAAATCTACAAGTGATCTAGCAATTCAAGTATTCAAAAATTATAGCAAACTTGAGATCAAGAGAGTTTACAAGAGCATTCAAGAGTATTCAAGAGTTATTATCAAGCATTTTGGAGCCATGTCAAAGCCATCATTTATCATTTTTTTTTAACTAACATTTGTGATGTAGGTTCTTATGATTCAAACAAGCATTCAAATCAATATCTATAACATTCAAGCAACAATTAAGATCCACCTTCATGATAGCCATTACATACAAGATTTCAACCTTTTGTTCAAGGGTTTGGTGAGTTGTAACATAGCTTAAAAGTTCATTCATCATTCCTTCATTCTATTTGATTTCATTTCAAGGTTTTATTATCAAAACAAGGTTTGACCAAGGAAAACCCCTATCCACTAACAAAACAAAAAATTTCCCTCTCTTTGATGTGTGATTTGAAGATCTAGGTTGAATATCCATTGAAGATCAAGATTGGAGAAAAGTTGTGAAGTTGTCAACGTTGTCGTCTACATTGCAAAATCACAAAAGACTCAAAGATTTGATAGGAGAGAAGCTATACGAGAACATTAGAGGATATCAAAGTTTTAGGTCAAACCTAAAACTAGGACTAAATCACCACTTGTGGCATATGAGTCCTAGTATACTAGATTTTAAGTATTTTTTGTTGATCCTAATTTA
>VDFB02331934.1:0-13075 GCA_007258455.2 Sequoia sempervirens
TTAACTTATGCTAGTGTAATAATTAATTAATTACACTAACAGGTGTTATGTATTGAGGAGGCCATTGACCTTTGATAAATATATCAATTTATTCATTTTTTTCTATCATAGTTTGTTCCTTTTATTCAATTATAGGATTCAAGGATGAAAACCCTAGAATTTTGGAGGATGAAACCTGTTTGATTTCCTTGATATTAGAAGATAAAAATTCTTTTTATTTTGGAGGGAAATCTCACATAGATGTTATTTTGTACTTCAAATCTTTTTTTAGGTTTCAACATATAGTTTGGTATTCACATCAAGTTTTGTATTTCTAAATAAATTTCACATTTGGTGAAAGCATATATTTTATAATCACTAGAATAGTAATTAATTGTGGAGGAAGCTTGATTTGTATTTGTGTCATTCTTTGAAGCTTCAACATACATACATAGATACATGCATGCATGCATGCATATGTATGCATGTATGTATGTCTTCTCAAAGTCACCCATTCTTGAAACCTACAGTTTGAGCAAATATGTTACACCAAATTACTGAAAAATATTAATGATAATGATATATAGACACAAACACATACATAGATACATACATACATACATACATACATATACTTACACTATATATACATGATGGGTGAAATCACAATACCGTGTCTCACTTTTTGCCCAAGATGGACATTTACATCAATGTTTTTAACTGAATCTTCATCTTCTAAGACCTGTAGTAGCTAAACCATTAAGAATTTGAAGATGATGTGAAGTAGTGATTTTTGGCAATTTGTGTGTAGATTCTAAAAAATATTTTTTTTCAATTGTTTTGAAATAAATCATGAATCTTTCAAAATCTCCTTTAATAACTGGTTTAGACAGAAAACAACATTTTTAGAAAGTAACGTTTGTGTCATACAACATTACTTTTTTTCTATAAAATATTAAATTCTAATTTTTGAAATATAGATTCTCAACATCAATATCTAGGGAAATGATGTTTTTTCATAATTTTTTGTTGCATATTTTTTTTAAAATTAATTTTTAAAGTCACTATAACTATAATTTTTACATACGTTGGTGTCGTACTGCCTAAATTTTTGTGTATATATCAAAATCCACTTTTCTTTTGGGTGAAAAACAACAATACCTAGGAATGGGTATTTTTGAATTTTTTTGGCAATGGTTTTACTATTTTTTCCACCTCTGCACAACAAAAAGCTTGATGTTCAGAGAAAAACCTATGTTTATTAAAAAAGAAAATTAAATACATGATAAAATGAAAATATATCAAGCCTATACTTGTTAGAAAGCTCATTTCGAGGGCAACAATCTTGCAAAATATAATTTTTAAATGATGTTATTTAATCCCTCAAAAGAAATGAAAAAGTGGTTTTTTGCCAGCATTTTGATAGCTGTGAAGGAGACTCCATTGTGGGTATGATTTAATACTAGAGGGGTTCTATCTAATGGCGTTTGATCTAAGGGGGTCTTATCTATCCCTCTTCAATTAAAACCCTTTAGATGGGGCCTCTCAAGACTTAAATCATTAGTTTTTCTAAAAAGTAGTGGTTTCAGGCAAAAATTAGCACATCCCAAAAGTGAGACATAGTATACATATACATACACATTATATATATACATACATATGTATACATACATACATACATACATACATATACACACACATGTATGTACATACATAATATACATACATACATACATACACATATATACATACATATATACGTACATATCTACATACATGCATGTACATACACACACATATACATACATACATACATACATATTACATGATTTGAGTGAAGAAAAAATGGTAAATAATAATATTTATTGGTCATTGTATGTTCTCACCTCACCCTCATTGAATTTTGATGATAAAAAAGTAACAAATATTTTTTTTTTCTACGTAAACCAGAGAAATATATTGATTTTCAAAAGATTATACAATGCTTCATCATGTTGTATTAGGCTTCTTCGACCCAAAAAAACATATGTAGCTACAAACTTAAATATACCCATGGACACCATAGACTCCTTCTAAACTACTGGCTACTGCATTCTATTACATTCTACAGAGCAAACCTTCTACCTTCTAGAGATAACCAATGCAGGGAAGATGTGATCATATCAACCAATTCACCACCCCCCCCCAAAAAAAAGTTGACTATCAACCTAACCAACCCAACATTCTATTTACTTAACATAGACACAACAACACTTATCAGTCAAATTCAACACCTTCGCTAACAAGATACTCGTGAAAGGCTCCTCTCCAGTCACCCTCTGGCGATCGCTCTAGGTATAGGAATCTCCTCAAGAACTCCACTCCACAGCTGGCTCGAGCCCTGTGCTCCAATAGTGCTATTCCATTGATGTCAAGTAGAAAAGGGTACCTCTTCACCCTTATATTCGGCAAAAAGATTCTTGCTAAATCTCTAGGCCTCGGCATCACAACTCCCAATTTTGCGATTATTATGACCTCCTCTAAGCCTTCAAACAATACGAGCCAAATTAGCTTGCACACCATGAGCAATGTCATGGCATTCAACGTCTCCAAATCAAACAACGCAGCTACAAACCGTGAGGCTATGTCCACATTAACCCTATACCTTTCCTTCGAGAAGAGGAATTCCTCTCCCAAGATGAGTTTTATCGCTTCCACCACCAAGCAATCCTCCTCCATAAAGACTAACTTGAGCCTATTGTCTGTTATTTTGCCCAGAAAGGCCCACTGAAGTGTAGAAAAAGTCTTCTACAATATTATATTAAGAAAAAAAAATATTTAAGTTAACAAGTAATTTGACCATTTATATCACCTTTAGTTTGACCCCTACATCTTTAAAAGATCTTTCTTTTTTATGATATTGCTATTAGGATTCAACCATGTAGTTTTCAAGTCAAACTCATTGACCCGTGTTTCATGAGTAGTGGTTCATAAGAACCCATCTCATGATAATGAATGGTCCACTTAGCACTCATTGCATCTAGGTGATGCTCACAGAGGTTAAGCGCACTTGAGCTGGAGCAGTACTGGGATGGGTGACCTTTTGGGACAACCCAATGCTAAGTAGCAATATCATAATTTGACTCGAAAACTACACGGTTGAATCCTGATAGCAATATCATAATTTGACTCGAAAACTACATGGTTGAATCCTGATAGCAATATCATAATTTGACACGCTGTGGAAAATACCTCCTATTGATCTTTCTTTTTTTAATAAGATGTAACTTTTATTCTTATAAGTGTCACTTATGAATAATATTATATCACACAAGTCTAGGAAGAAAAAATATAAATATAAGAGAATAAGTATATTAATGTTTTTCTTAAATATTGAAGAAGAGAACGAAAAGTGTTAGGATAGAATTATGGACATGGAGGTTTTTTTTTTCTTTTAGACATTATATTAATATTATAGAGGTATTTTAATATTATGGAGGTTTTCTTAAGTAAAACGAAAAAGCAAAATTTGAAAAGCAACCTAACTGTTAATACGGAGAAAAGTGTGCCGCCGACCCACCACCCAACATCTAAAATCTCAGATTTACTCCCGCTATATTCGGAGTATAGCGGTAGCCGTTGATGGAAGTTCCATTGAAAGGCCAATACATGTGCGGCTTCCACCTTAGTTAGCGTGAAAAGCGTGTCCAACTCAGATTGTGGAAAAGATGATTTGACACGAGAGTACGAAAAGGACACATTTTACACTATGCGCGTGGAAATATATAGTCAGTCAAACTACATCCACGTGGAAGAAACTGTAAATGTCTGAAAATGGCTATAAATACCATCCAATGAGACGCTCCAAATGCAAAACACACCCACCTCGGCCGGTTGTAGACCAATACAAGCTCAGCCCAAATTCTCTGGGTTGTAAAATTGTGACAGCATTTTATTACAGTCGGTCTCCAGTTAATTCTCAAAAATGAGGAGAGGAGGTATTTCTCACCAAGCCCAACCTGCTTGTCCCGAAGTGCCAGCAGATACCACTTCTCACCTTCTGTCACCCTTTCAGATGGGCCCGCTCTTCAACCTTTCCCACAGGTAACATACATTTTCACATTTACCAATTTCTGTAACTGTTTTAAATTTCTTGAATGCTAGTTGCAGTCCCTGAGTTGATTACTGTTTTAATGTGTGCAGAGTTGTGTTGGCCCCTGTGACTCGGTGCCGCGCAATAAACAACATTCCGCAAGCTTCTCACGTGAAGTTCTATTCTCAGAGGGCCAGCAAAGGAGGCCTGTTAATCTCAGAAGCAAACGCAGTCTCACCCCAAGCTATTGGGTACGTAAAACAAAAAAAACAAAAAATGTTAATGCTTGTGTTTTAACTGAAGGAGCATTGTTGATGAGATCTTGTCTTGCAGGTTTCCACATTCGCCTGGTATTTTCAGTGAAGAGCAAGTGAAGGCGTGGAAAGAGGTGGTGGACGCCGTTCATGCCAAGGGCGGCATCATTTTCTGCCAGCTCTGGCACGTCGGCAGGGCATCGCACACAGGTCTCGCATTTTATCAATTATTTGTGTTGTTATTATTTCTCTGTGTTTTCTGTGTATTTGGTCTAAGTTTGTCTGGTGTGTGCATATTTGGTACAGTTTATCAGCCCAACGGAGAAGCCCCCATATCGTCCACAGCCAAGGCAATATCAGAAGAATGGAGCATCTTAATGCCGGGCGGCTCCAAGGCTACTTACTCTCCCCCCAGAGCGCTTTCCACATTTGAAATTGCTGCTGTTGTTGAAGAGTTTGGTAAGGCAGCGAGGAACGCCATGCGCGCGGGATTTGACGGCGTGGAAATACACGCGGCACACGGTTACCTGATCGACCAGTTTCTCAAGAACGGCGTCAATGATAGGGCAGACGGCTACGGCGGGTCCCTCCAGAACAGGTGACGGTTTGCCATGGAGGTGGTGGAGGCAGTGGTGAGAGAGATAGGCGCCGAGCGCACCGCCATAAGAGTATCGCCCATTATAGACCACATGGGGGCCACCGATTCTGACCCTCTCTCTCTCACCACTCACTTACTTGGTCTGCTCAATTCTTATCCTCTCGCTTATCTGCACATGACGGAGCCCCGATTTACTAGAGAAGGCCTCAAAGATGAGGCGGCAGAGGGCGAAAGGATCGCTGCAGCGATGTGGAACATTGTGAAGGAGGAGTACAGAGGGAGGCTTATGAAGAGCGGCGGATACACCAGAGAAGCTGCCATGGAAGCCGTGTCCAGTGGCAGCGCCGACATGATATCTTTTGGTAGGCTTTTCATTTCGAATCCCGATCTGCCCATCAGATTCGCCCTCCAAGCCAAGCTCACCAAGTACGACCGCTCTACTTTCTACACTCATGACCAGGTCAGGGGTTACACTGATTACCCCTTTTACGTCCATTCCACTCCACCAAATTCAAAGTTCGATCAGCGTGCTGACTTTAGAGCAGAGGTTGAATCATCATGAGTCGTGCCAGTTCTGCAAACTGGCAAAGCATTTGTACACACCCCCATTCGCTTGGAGTCGTTTTGGGAATCATGACAACCATGCTATACTTGCCCGAAGTTTACGTGACCCATTATCAACTTAAGAAAACTCTCTTCGTTTTCGTTTTCGTTTTCATTTTCCACTGTATGCTTAACTTTCGTGTTCCACTTGTATGCCTATTTCTGTTATGGTGCTCGAAGGTGCAACGACTCGGATTCAATTTGACAGAAATTTGTTTGCATTAATTTTATAAATAATTAAGTTACCAACACAACTCACCAAAATCAAAATCACTGTGCATACCTGTTAGGAAAAGTGGTTATAGCCAAATTCGCACATTTAAGTTTATAAATGGTGTTTGATTTCAACAATATTTTTTGGGTTTCTTTGTATGCGATTTAAGAGTTTAAATTATTGTTTTGGCTTATTGATAGTTACAACAAACATAAGAAGATTTGTTATGTACACAAAGGTCAAAAGCAGTCATTTGAAGGTGATGTCCAATATATATTCTCTATTACCACCAAAAAAATTGCACAAATGCCCCAATTATCATGGACTATTGATACCAATAAAGTTGCACAAACTCTTCCAATTAAGTATTTTTTTTTTGTAAGTACTGAGTTTAAAGTGGACAATTAAGTACTTTTTTGTAAGTACTGAATATAAAGTGAACAACTATTAGTACATTTGAATTTTTTTAGTAGACTTTTAATTAGAACAATTTGAACATGAAGACAACTGAAACCTTTCCCTATCAAATTTTGTTAGGCCAAACAATGTTTAGCCAAGGACGGACATACAATCTGGGCAATTTTAACTGATAGGAGATAAAATGAAAGACAATTTTGAGTGGAGTACCTAATAGCTGTGTCTTAACTCACTCGGTTATAAAAGCAAAATAATCAAAGTAACTAAGCTTTTCTAAAGTATGACATCACCAAAACCTGGCATACTGACGTTATCTCCGAGGAAAATTCGATGGTTCCAGCGAATTTCACTCTCGAATTCCAAATCCATTTATTATGCAGAGGAGTTTAGGTGAAGGAATGACTGGTCCTGACTCCGGACTATGAATTGAATCATAGATGTGCGCGTCAGATTTTTTTTAATTTTTCCTCGAAAATTTCTCAGATTGCCGTAGAATTCCAAATCCATCGAATTTAAACAGATAAGTGTCGGTGGGGAATTGACTAGTCCGGACGATAAATTTGCAAGAAGCCGTGTTGGATGATGCCTAGATATTGCTCTTTCGAGTTGGAACGGAAAGGTTGGTAAGTACTTAATCTCTAATGTTTTGTCGTTTGCTCACACTCGCATGACACGTGTTCCCGGCATTCAGTCTGGAAATCAATTTCTGTCACTTCGTTGGAAGTACAGCAATCTCTATGTGTTTGAGATTTCAATTAATTGAAATGAGTTTTGGGAGTATTATGTCTACGAATCGATCCTTCAGTCTAAGGGGAACCTTCCGGAATGTGCATAGGGAACAAATGAGAAAAAATTCTAACTTGATAAAGAAGTTTTTTTTTATTACAAAAAGATACCAGGGTTTTAAAAATTTCAAATTAAATTGTGATTTATTAATAGAAATATATAGGGCTTTTCATGTAAATTTAGGAATGGTTATATAATAGACTTCAATAGATGTTTTAAGTCAACAATATAAACTTAAGTTTATGTTGTGGTATAATTTTTTTAAGGAATAACATTTGTCTCTTTTATTTAATAATTGTGAATGGTAAGAGTGTACAAGTGTTGCAAAGTTTCATGACAAATTTATAGATTCATTTCTTTAGAGGATTTAGAAAAAGGATTTTGTTGAATTAGAAATGTTGGTCAGATTTGTAGGTTGGCATTTTTTTTATTTGAAGACTTGATGAGGGTATATCATGTGATATCGTCACAACTAGGCATCTCTTTGTAAGGTGTTTGTGCATATGTGGATCATATTCTTGCATATTTAGAGAGTCTAACATCTAACTCATAACATTATGATATAGATTGAGTCGGATCCTATGGAGGGAAAGATTCATGTATCATAATTTTGTCATATATAGATCAGTATGGTGTTCCATAGTAGCCTATGACACCTGATGCAACAAAGTAGCTTATAGGAGGCATGCATTTCATAGCTATGAATGCCATCCTATACTTGCTCAAACATGGAAAAACCCAAGAGTATTAGTCATTTAAACAAGAAAAATAAGCATTCCTTATAAGATTCTTAAACATGCTAAGAAGATGAAAACATGATCAAAATAACATGAAACAAGAAGTAAATGAACATGAAATCCTAATCCAAGCTACTCAAACCTCGTCTCATAGGGGGATTGGTGTCACTTTGATGTGGAAAGTGGCCCTTTCCCAATCCCAATTTGATAAGCTCCAAGACCCTGATGAACAATGGTGATTTTGATGCAAAATGATAGTAGATTCAAGCTAAAATTCATATTATTTAGTTAAATTCATCAATTTCTACTATTAATCAAATAAAACAATTTATTAGGTTAATTCACTAATATTCATCTAATTTAATTAAATAAATCAAATTATTTAATTAAATCTCCTATGTCCTCTTATTTGTTTAAATAAATCTAATTATTTAATAAATACCCTTAATCTCACTTAGATTAATTAATTCTAAATTAATTAACCTAATTACCCCTAATCTCCATTACCCATTTCCCTAGCCTTTAACCCCACGCTTGATTAAGCCAACCCTTGGTCAACTAACCAAGTTGCACAAGAAAATCAATTCTTTTAAATAAGTAATTACCTTATTTATCCTCACCAAGGCATATTCTAGGGAATATTCCCTTAAAGCCCCTTTTGGTGACTTTCCCTGCTAAAGGCATTTAAACTTCTTACAAGGTTTTCAATGCTTCTTCCAAAGGCAATTAAGCCTCTTACAAAGCCCTTAATGCCCCTTGCAAAGGCATTAACTTCTCTTACATCCTCATTAACATGCCTTCAATTCTATTACATTCCTTCACCCCTTCATCTACAAGTCCACTAACCAAGTTTCACAAAAAAATCAATTCTTTTAAATAAGTAATTACCTTGTTTATCTTCACAAAGGCATATTCTAGGGAATATTCCCTTAAAACCCCTTTTGTTGACTTTCCCTCCCAAAGGCATTTAAACTTCTTACAAGGTTTTCAATACTTCTTCCAAACTCATAAATACCTCTTACAAAGGTATTTAATTGCACTTACATGCCATCTTGTCCCTCTTACACCTTCAACAATATTCTCTTACATTTCAACCATATTCATTTAATTCTCTTACATCCTCTTACACATCCACCTATATGCCTTAACTCTACACATTCTCCAAATGTGCTCCACCTCCATCCATTAGCCTTGTGACAAGTGTCACAATTCTATTGGCTCCCCTTTTAGTCCCACATTCATCAATTTCACTCTCTTTAGCCCTTGAATCCTATAAGTAGAGGCCTCTTCTACTTGAAATGGATCCATCATCTCATCCAAAGTCATTATGCTCATTTCATCCATCAATCATCCAATTTCTATCACTATCTTTGAGGGAAATTGACATTTATCAAATCCATTTTGATCCACAACTTCATGCTTTTCATATACAACATTTTTTCAAGAACATTGGCCGAGGCCATATTTTCCTCAATGACCCCCTCGTGCATCTCAACCACATCCTTAAGCTCCTCAAATGAGATAGCAACTTGTTTCTTCGTCTTGCTCCTCGTTCTCAAATAGGAGCCAACATCTAGATTCTTTTCCACATCAGGACCAATATCCTCAATTCTCTCTCCCAAATTCAAGTGGTTAACATCCTCAATGGCCTTCTCATGTTCTCATAGATCCAAAGACTTTCCATTCCATTTTATAGCTTTCTAATTTAAAATAGAGAGACCCTTAGCAGTAGATTTCAAGGAATTGTTAACTATGAAAAATAAGTTATTAAAAGTTACATAAAAAAAATCACAAATTATAAATCCTAAAATTAAAAAATATATATTTATAATCTATAGATAAAATCGCAAAAATCACTAGTTCACATTATTTTCAAATTCTTAATGGTTTAGTTGCTAGAAGTGTCAAAAAGTTAAAATTTGGTGAAAAATGTCAATTTCAACTTTGGCTAAAAAGTGGAACACAATATTAAGGTATGACCCCCATCAGATTAGGCATTAGCCCTAGAAGTTCATAATCAACCATACTTTCAATATGATAAACATCTTTCACCAATAGTTTAGGAGTAGTTAATAGTTTATATGCACCTCATGATTCATTGATTAATCTAGGAAGCATCTATAGCGAGCCATAAGAAATTTTATCCTAGGGAAACATGTTTTCCATACCTCTATATTATAATTGTGTAATGATGTCCATATTAGCTTAAAATAGTTTTTATATGAATTGTAGTTTAGTCTTTGGTTTAGTGACAAAATTTTGGTCCAAGCATACATTAGATATTAGTATAAATTTTTTAAATAGTTTGTTTATTTGAGTTGTGATTAATCTTTTTGAGGATACCTCTAGGAACACAATCTTGGGCTTCATTAAGCTTGAAGGGAAGGAGAAAATATCCACTCTAAAAAATTGGCCAACAATCACTCATATTCTATTGATGAGCTCATCAATACACCTTTATAAAGACACTTATTTGGTCTTGAAGTGTATTGATTCCTCTAGGAGTGTGGGTACAAAAAAAACACATGGCATGATATGAATGTAGTACAAGAATTCCTATAGAAAACCATGGTATGTTTCCAAAAGGAAAGAAGTTGTAAGGAAAGTATGATATTTAATTACAATCCTAATGTAGTAATGTTGCATCTACAACAATATTGGAATGGGTTCTTGGACACCCAATTGTTGAGAGATATTATTATTTTATTATAAATTCTCCTTGTTGACTTAAAATATTACTTGTAGTGGAATTCATGAAGGAAGCGGATCATAATGGTGATAGTTACAAACTCATTTGAGGTCATTTATGACACTTTTATAATCCTAGGTAATAGGAGTTATGAAGCATCTTTTACATTTTTAGGTGGGTCCCATGAATTGGTTGCTGAATATGGACACCATTCTTGTGAGGTGCACCCATGAGGGGTAGTTATGAGTCAAATATGTTATTTGTTATTATGAATTACTATTAATGAAAAATGCTCTTCAAGTCGGGTGTGGGGTTTTTGAATTTTGTGATGGTTTTACTAGTACATTATCTTATGAAACTATTTGTGGCTTTTCTCTCATTTCTCTATAAATTGTAGGCATGGGATAGTAGTTTCATGAGTTTATTTAAAAGTATGCAAGTGTTTCTAAAATATTTTCAAAGTAAGGAGATAAGTGTATTGCATGTGTACTTTTCTATTGAATATTTAATACATACTTAAGCCTCTCTTTATTGGTAGAGTTTTTCTCGAAAGGGTTTCTCCACATACATTCAATATTATGTTTTAGTATCATGGTTTGTTGATTGCTATTATTTATTATATAGTTTTACATAATATCAAAAGGGATAATCTAATGTTGTATTGAGAAAAAAAATAGATTTACACCCTTTGAAGAGCTAACATTTATAGTAGTTTAACATTTATGGGTGATTAAGGTGCCACTTCATAGAACGAAGGCCCCACTTTGTGCAATAAAGGTGTAACTCTATGATACAGAAGCACCTTTATGTGAGATAGATGCACCACTTCACAGTATAGAACCAAAAATTGCATTTGCATCACAAAATATCATAAAAACTTCATGAAAACGTTAGTATGGGGATGTGGGTCCAATTGGGCAATTCCAAAATGAAGAGTTGAGAAAAGATTGAAGGAAAATAAAGGAATATAAAAGAAATAAAAAAGAAAAATACATACTAGATTTTATATTCTACTCTCAACATGATGGGCAAAATGGGTGCCACTTATTTCGTGCATTTTAGTTTTGCTCTTTGGTATTGATATGTGGATTATCAGTAGCTTTAGCATAACCTATGATTTGATGGTGATAATTGTCCGAGCGTGATTCAATGAATGTTTTGATAGCATGTAGGTATGATGAAAGCGATAGGTGATTTGTGATAGGTATGAAATAAGGTTAGAGAGCCTCCTAGATATATATAAATTCTTGAAGGAAGGAAAATAGGTGGCTAAAATGATTTGAGATGAATGGCTAATATTGAGAGGGTTAGGTTTGGATCAAAGATACGTTATATAGCGACAGAGAGGTCACATGATGGATGGGATCTAAGAGTTTAAAGATTGAGTAGCAAAGATAAAAGTGTAAGAAAATGCATTGTAAGGTTAAAATGAGGCAATTGGATAAGATGAAAGATGATTTGACTTTTGCAATTCTGGCTAGCATCTGGGATTCCCGGTGAATCTAGACAAAGGGTTCATTAGACATGTAGAAAGGACATTTTCCATCACATGGGGACAAAATTTAGATTATGATCATGAACAAGATTTGGCCTGGGATTAAAATGGACACAAAGGATAGAGGATATTTGAAATTAAAATAAATAAATAAAGTATTTATTTAAAATGGGATCATATTTGAGAGGAAAATAATTAAATAAATGATAAATATTTATTTCGAAGAATTTAAAGGGATTATAAATAAATATATGGGAAATGATGAGAATGTATTAAATATTAGTAGGAGTAGCTGTTGAACTCAGGAATGGGATTAAAAAATTAGGTGTGGTTGCTTGTAAGGTTGGATTTTAGGTGTCTACATCTCAATTTAGACCATTATTTTTGTATTGAGTTCTTAATTTTTTTCTTAATGGATTTTCCATTCCCGTATTCCTTTCATGTAGAGTTCCTTTGGACTTGAAGATGTTCCTACATCTAGTTCTATGTACTTTTCCTACATGTTTTCTTGCATCCTTGACCCACCCACTTCATCCAGATGTAAATTTTCAATGAATTTCTAGACTTCCATCATAATTTCCTATCTTTTACATCTCCTATTCATACCTCCCATCTTGCATGTTTTCTTGTTCACCTCTATCATTTGCCAAAATTTCCTAGGATTCCATTAATGACCATATTTGATCCCTACAATTATATAACTATTTTTTTAGCTAAAAAATATTTATCCATTTGAAGGGCATGAATTTACTTACAATTTTAATTGTGGATGATGAAGAGGTCCAACACATCATGAATGTGGTAATTAAGTTCTAGATGTCGATGATCTACATGTGTAATACATACTGTGATACCTTGATATTTATCCTACTCTAAATGTGCAAAATAACTAAGAAATGTGAATGACAAAATACCAAGGACACCTCAGGATTAGCCAAAAGAGTGATACAACGAAAATGAATGTAAATAAAATGAAACACAAACAATTTTACCTCCATTGTTGTTGATATTTCTTTGATTGGCCCTTGCTTGGAATTGATTGTGTGCTCCTTAGATGATTGTTTGAGTGACTAAATGCAATATTGGAGATGCAAATGATAAAAAAAGATGGCTAGAGGATGGTAAAGGATTGTGGATTCAAATTGGCAGCATGTAGTTACATGAGAATGCAAAGGGAGTGTTTGAGAGAGCCAAATTGGTAGCATAAGGTTGCTCCCAAATGAAGTCTCTG
>VDFB02331935.1:0-27815 GCA_007258455.2 Sequoia sempervirens
TTGAAAGTCAAAACATTGGTATTTTCCATGATCTTGAACTTCTCTAAATGATTTCATGCAAAATAAAAATCCCCAAGAGAAGGTTTGCATGCCACTATTTCAAAATTAGACATCATAGTTCAAAATACATTAGAAGATGTATCCTAAAATAGTACTGCAACATGAAAAAATTGGTAACAAGGTTTTATAGACTTATTCTGCTAAATAATCCAGACATGTATGGTCAATATGAACCTCGCATTTAAGTCAAACATTGGTCATAGGATTTGAAAAAATTAGAGGTCTAGCATGTTTCTCACCACCTTGGTCTTTGAAAACAAAGGTTCACTCTAGGTCAAAAATGGGTCAAACACTTTCATCCACCCCTTGTCAAAATCCAAACTACACAAAAATTTTGAACACACCAACACTTTTGGACTTAAACATCTATCAACCCAAATCCTAACTTAGCTACTTTGTATGTGAAAAGAATCCTTTTACATGCATTTTTTTAAGTTAGTTATCATCTTTGAACTCGTTTATCTTGAAGGTCACAAGTCTACCCTAAAGATTCACAAGTTCATAAACATCCTTTATCCAAACATCAAAACATCAAACTTAAGTGAAAAGTGTTGTCCTAAAATGTTTGCAAAAAATCACTCCCCATATCATTCATCTTTTCATCATCCACTACCATCATTGCTCCAAAAAAAATTTAGAGCATCCCTTCTACCTAGATTTGAGTCAACTGGAGAGTTTAAACATTACAAATCTCAACACAAATCTCCCATAGGTGACCCAAAATTTATGGCAAAAACAAGATCACAACACAAGAGAATCATGGAGAAAACCAAAGTCACATTCACCTCAAGTGATCCTAATCCTCAAGAATTTGATCCAAGAAGTCATGTTACCCCATCACAACAACCTTCATCACCATCAGGCACATATGAGATAGAAGATGTCATGAATAACCCATTTGGACTTACTAGGGAAGAAATCATGGAACATTAATCCTTAGAAAACATAGTTCTCAATTCCCCATCTTTTATTGCACAATAATTGACACAAGGCTTGAATTCATCCATTATTAAAACAAATCCATCACTAGGGCTCAATCAAACACCAACACCTAGTATTGCAGCTAGTCTTGCTAAGGACTTTGGTCATACTCTTCCATTTGAAAGAAGCACACTTGTAGGTACCCTTGATACCAATCCTCCTCAAACTACCACTTGAACACCAACATTTGGCATTCCCCCCATTCCCGAGAATCCTCTACATGAACATAAAACATTTACACTCCATGACAAATTCAACATATCGATGACACCCATCTTCATCCATACACATGAGTACCACAAGTGTTCCCAACATCACACAAAGTAGTGTGGACCAAGTGTCACAAGTAGACCCAAAAGGGAAAGGAAATACCCTCATGCAAAATCATCCTTTAATGCAACATGGAACACCTTCATTCAATCCTCCCATTGATACGTCAAACCTAGCAATTTCCCAAAATGTATCTATCCCATCCATCATCAACCCACATCAGAACAATCCCTTGATCACAAATCCCATTAACCAAGGTAATATGGTGATCGCATCTCAAATACAAGGTAATCCCCAAAACATCAGTCAAGGGAACCCTTTCAATTAGTGGACTCAAGGTCCTCATGTACTTAATGACACCAACATCATCTTTATCATTTGTCCCCTAAGTCATGTAAAATCAAATGGGACCTCAAACTTACATTCCTCCACCACAATCCATTATTTTGGGAGGAATGTTAAACCAAGGGAATACCCAACCTCTCATAAACAAATTGCAACCTGCACAAAACATCAACACCCAAAACCCATCACAGATGTCCCAACCACTGATTGATCCTACATTGCAAGCACATGCCCTAGCTTTACAATAATCCCAATAGGCTTATCAATAAGCAGCCCTAGTAGCACAACAACAACAACAAAAAGCCTTAGCAACACAACAACAACAACAAGCAACACAGCAACAACAAGCAACCTTAGTAGCTCAACAACAACAACAATCCCAACAATAGTAACAAGCTCAACAATATGCCCAACAACAACAATTGCTCATGCAACAACAGCAACAACAAGGTTTATACTATAACCCTCAACAAAAAAATTTCAACTCAAACACATTAGGAACATATATGCCTACACCATCATCACCTTATCCTACACCACCATACACACTATACAACACCTCATCATATCAGAATCCCACATACACTTCACCCACCATCCCACAATACGCAACATATGTTCCTCCACCCAACCCACAAGATGATATGGCATTGCAACTCAAGGTGTTAACACAAGAAATGCAAGATATCCAGATGGGAAAAATGAAGAAAACCCATACACAGAACCTATTCCCATATCCATTTGATCGAAACATCGCAATGGTACCATTCCTTCCTAGTTTTGAAATCCCCAAATTTGAAAAATACAAAGGGAGAGGAAGTCTTGTGGACCATATCAAAGAGTTTAACATCTGTATGGAGGTCTCCTATAACAAGTCCTATTTGATTTGCCTCTTCCCATGAAGTTTAACAAGTCCTTCCATGGATTGGTTTTCTCGATTGCCTCCAGGTATCAAAAATTTCCAAGAAATCATTGAAAAATTCATAGATCACTTCTCCTTCAATCTTGACATGGACGTAATCTTAGAAGAGTTATATACTCTCAAACAAAACAAGGGAGAATATTTCACCAATTTCTTGCAATGATGGAGGCAAAGAGCGATTAAAAGAAAGTGGCCAATTCCCAATGAACAACAAGTGGGCATCATCATAGCAAATCTAGATCTAGATCTATCCTTCCACTTGAATATGTAGTGCATCACATCTTATGATGAGCTTATACCTAGAGCCCTTAACATCGAGAGAGATCTAATCTCACAGGGAAATAGTCAAGCCTACAAATACAATTGTCCATCAACCAGTTCAAACAACAAGCCTTGTGTCTGGGCTAAGAACAAAAATGTAACAAATGATGGAGTGGTAGATGCTAAGGTGGTCCTAAGTTCTCATAGGCCAAACAACAATCAAATAGTTAAGGTTCAACCAATTGTGCAACAAACAAAACCACCACAAAACAATCAGGTTAACAACACTGAAATGCAATAGAGATGAACACCTAACAAGAACAACTATCTGAAATGCAAGTATACATAGTTATCAAAACCTATTGAGACTATCATGAAGGAATTACTATATTCAAACTTAATAACGCTTCCAAATTTTAAAAACTACCAAGAACCACAAGATAAACCACCCTGGTACAACAAAAACAATCTTTGTGACTTTCACAAAATCAAAGGACACAAAATAGAAAACTACATGCGACTCAAAAATATTATCCAAGATCTTATAGAGAGCGACACCATATCTATTAAGGTACCAGTTGGTAATCAAAATCTTAAGATATACAAGACCCCTATGTTGGATCATAGCAAATGAAACAACACTGGGAAAGCTAAGGATTACACTAATGTGCATCATACCTATTTCAATGTGGTCGCTTCCTATGATAGCGTCATTACCGTCATCACCATTAAAAGGCCTAGTATAGAATGTGGAGCCACCACACAATGTGGTAAAGTCACCATCTGAGGAGTCCCATCTCAATCTAGAGCACACCCTACTCAGCCAACAACAAGCACTAGCAAGTACAATCTCCTAGATCAGCTTAAGAAGACACCTGCACAGATTTCTATCTTAGAACTATTGAGGCTATCCCCCGTGCATAGGGAAATCTTAGAGAAAGCTCTATTTGCATCATTTTCCCCTAAGGATATAGATACAAAAAAGTTTCAAGATATGGTAGGGCATAACACTAATCATCTTCTCACCTTATCGGAACAAGACCTACCATTGTAGCCATCTCATAATTGTGCTTTACACCTTGAGGTCATCATTCATAAGAACAAGGTTAAAAGAGTCGTAGTATATGGAGGTGTTGTTCTAAACATTTTCACCCTTCAATTAATCAAAAATCTAGGCTATTCAAAGGATACTATTGAGAAAACAAAGTGTACCACCATTAGAGCATATGATGATCAAGAGTAGATATCACAAGGCATCATGGCACTACCCATCCAAGTAGTACCTGTCATCGCAAAAACTACATGCCATGTATTAGACCTTGATCTTCCCTACAACATCCTACTTGGTCGACCCTAGATCCATTCCCTAAAATTTGTAGCATCAACCTACCATCAATGTGTAAAGTTTCCTTTCGAGGGTAGAGAAGTTACCATCCATGGAGATCTTGAGCATTTTTACTACTACAAGAATCTTTAGGCAAAGTTCTATAAGATCCCCCAAATACCCAAGAATGACAAAAGGCCTACACCTTCTACCCTATTTATTGACCCATCATCCCTTATGTCTACCTCAGAAATGAAAACACCCATTATGCAGAACATACTCGACATCAAAGCAGTGATCCAGGATGATGGTTGTGGAAACTATAAGCTAACAAAGGATACTTTTGTGTTGGGAGAGCTACCTCTTCTCCCAAAACTCATGGAAAACCCACACCTAGAAAAAAAATTCTTGAAACTATCAAGATGGTAGCTACTACCTTCACCAAGTGGGGGGACCTAAACAAAGAAGTTTTCAATGAGGAGGATATCTCTAAACTTCTCTATCAAGATGAACAAATCCGTCCCCGTTCTTGCCATAGAAGATGACAACAAAGGCTTGTAGCTAATGAAGGGAATAGGGTATACCAAGAATGAAAAATTGGGACAAAATGACAATGGTTTTCTAGAACCTATCGTTCCTAAGAAATGTCCAAAGAATCTTAGCCTAGGTTGTACTACTAGCAAGGTTACCCTTATTAGCAAAGGTACTTCCATTAAACGTATTGGGCTTCCTCTTGGTTACGAACATCACATGATATGACCCTAGATGACTTCCCCATGGATGTTGCTAACCTATTTGATAATAACTCCCTCTTCATGATATATACATCATCCTTCACCCCAAGCAACCAACCAAATGAAATACGCCTAGTATACCCGCAACTCATTGACTTGGACCAACAAGGACCACTGATTCTATATTTATTCGAAAATGATGAAGTAATCTTAGAATTCATGGGACTTTACGATAACTTATCATGGGCAGATCACAAGGTTGGTTTTGACATAGAGATCAACACAAGGGCATACAATGGGGAGACAACTGAATCCTTCAGTCACAAAATTGATGGCATGCAACTAACTTGCAGATCTTTGAGTGAAAACCACACTATGGCACTCTCTGATCCTAAAATAGTAAAAAGAAAGAACATATCTGAGGGTGAAAAGCTCTCTGAGGTGCCCAAGGATTAGGGATTCAATCTCCCCCTTTGTGCAATGCATCCAAAAAATTTGGTAGTCTTAGCAAAAAAGGCCATTCTAATCAACGTGGGAATAGAAGAAGCACCCAAGATCACTTTTTACATTGAATCCTTGTTGGATGAAGAATAGAAGAACCTAACAACATTCCTAAAAGAATGAAGAGCTAAATTTGCATGGTCATACACGGATATGCTAGGGCTCGATCTAGAAGTAGTTGTACATCATCTAGCAGTCTATCCTGAAGCCAAACAAATGAAGCAAAAGTTAAGGAAAATGCACCCTCATATAGCACTCTTGGCGAAACTGGAGTTAGCAAAGCTTCTTGACGTTGGATTCATCTGACTGGTAGTTTATCCTGAGAGGGTTTCAAACCTTGTACCAATATTTAAACCCACTGGGAGCATCAGAATCTACACTGATTTTAGAGACTTAAACAAGGCATGCCCAAAGGATGATTTCCCTCTCCCTAACATCGACATCATAGTGGATTTAATAGTTGGGCATGAAATGCTATCACTTATGGATGGTTTTTCAGGCTATAATCAAATCATGATCACTAAGGAGGATCAACACAAAATTGCATTCACTTTTCCATGGGGGACATATTGCTAGAACATGATGTCGTTTGGGATAAAGAGTGAAGGAGCAACCTATCAAAGAGCAATGTCCCTCATCTTTCATGACATGATCCACAAAATAGTCGAAGACTATGTAGAAAATATTTTGGCAAAGTCAAAGAAAAGGAGTGAGCACATAGAAGTCTTGGGACCCATCTTCGATAGGCTCGAAGAGTATAAGGTACAACTAAACCCAAAACAATGTGTCTTTGGGGTTACATCAGGGAAGCTTCTTGGCTATATCACATCACAACGAGGGATAGAAATTGATCCAACAAAAGTATTATCCATCCTACACATGGAACCACCGCAAACACTAAAGCAGATGAGAGGATTACAAGGAAGGTTGCAGTCCATCAAAAGGTTCATAGCACAACTATCAGATAAAATCCACCATTTTTCACATCTTCTCCATAAAAGAATAGCTTACAAGTGGGATGAGAAGTGTGCCAAATCTTTCCAAAGATCAAGGACTATCTATTGACACCTCCAATGCTTATTCCACCGATACCAAAAAAATCATTTATCTTGTATATCTCAGCAACATTAGCAGCACTAGGTGCTCTTCTAGCACAACATGATGAAAATGGAAAGGAAAGAGCCATTTATTACATCAACAGGGCCTTGGTGGACTATGAAATGAGTTATTCATCCATTGAGAAAGCATGCTTAGCAGTGTTTTTTGCTTCACAAAAGTTCAAACACTACATGCTATCACATCAAATCAAGCTCATTACAAAGATCATCCCATTGAAATACTTGTTATCTAAAGCAACTCTCACTAGGCAGATGACCAAATGGGTAATGATCCTGACTGAGTTTGGCATAGAGTACGTGGAGTGCAAGGAAATCAAGGCACAAGTGATCACATACCAACTAATAGATGCACCTATCTATGCAAAAAATCCTTTGATATCTAAATTCCCTGATGAATCAGTGTTCCTTATCAATACAACAGATCAATGGAAGATGTAATTTGATGGATCATTTACCCAACATGGATCAGGGGTAGGTATTCTCTTTATCACCCCTCAAGGTGATTGCATCCCAAATTCATATAGGCTATCATTTTTGTGTACTAACAACATTGCTAAGTATGAAACCCTAATCATAGGTCTAAGGATAGCAGTTCAATGGAAGATACAAGAGATGAAAGTCTATGGAGACTCACAGCTAGTTATCAACCAATTCAATGATGACTACCAAACCAAGGATGAAAAGCTTACTCCTTATAAGAAGATGGTAGAGAGTCTTAAGAACCTTTTCATAGATGTAACTTTTGAGCAGATTCCTCCCATAAAAAACTGAGTAGCAGATGTTATGGCAACAATTGGATCATTATTAGACATGTCGCACAATGTCCTTTAGTGCTAATTCTTAGTAGAAAAAATTCTTGTACCAACTTTCAAAATCCCAAAATCTAAATTTGTGTGTCATTGTTGGTCCTGGATCCCTGTGGTATCATGACATATTCACTTACCTAAGCAGAGGAACCCTCCCATCTGATATCACCTTCAACCTTAAAAAAACCTTTGTTAAGAAGGCATCTCAATTCATGATCCTAGGTGATACCTTATACCACCGAAGCATCGAGGGGACATTACTATGATGCCTTAGCCAAGAGGAAGCCTTGACCACTTTAACAGAAGTCCACGATGGAATATGTGGTTCCCATTCTAGTGGTATGAATTTAGCTAAGAAATTGTTGAGGACGGGGTACTACTAGCCAACCATAGAAAGAGAAGCCCATCAGTATGTGTAGAAGTGTGTCCAGTTTCAACAGCATGTAGATTTGATTCATGCTCCAGCTCGGGAGTTGCAACCAATGGTCACACCTTGGCCTTTCTCATAGTGGGGGCTTGACCTCATAGGAAATATTACTTCAACCTCATCTAATGGCCACAAGTTCATCATTACAGCCACGAAGTACTTTACCAAGTGTGTGGAAGCCATTCCTATGACCTATCATGGGGAAGCAAATTGCTAAGTTCATCCTGAATTATCTTATCTGTCGTTATGGTGTTCTGCAAACCCTTATCTCAAACAACAGAACACCATTCAAGAATCAGGATGTGAAAGAGCTATGTCAAAAATTTAATATCCAACACTGATTCTCTACCCCATATTACCCCTACGGCAACAGTCAAGTTGAGGCTACAAATAAGACCATTTTGAAGAACCTAAAGAAAATGGTCAATGATGACTAGCATTTGTAGTTGAATCCCACCTTATGGGCCTATCGAACCAATATTCACACACCTACAGGTGCAACCTTGGTCTCCCTGGTCTACGGATCAAAATCCATCCTACCTATTGAGTTTGAGCTTCCATCACTGTGAATGTCACTACAGAACCTAATCACTAATAAAGAGTGAAGAGCATCTTGGCTAAATGAGCTAGAATTTTTGGATGAGTGTCATCTTGATGCCCTCAATCACTTGCAAGTATATCAAAACCGACTGAGATGAAGCTATAACAAGAAGATCAAGTGTCGGTCTTTCCAAGTAGGGGATCCTATCCTAAAGAAGAATCAGAAAAATCTTCCAAATCAGGACAACAAAGGAAATTTTGAGCCTAACTGGTTGGGTCACTTTGTCATCACAACAAGCTATGGATTAGAAGCATACCAATTATCAATGCATGAAGGTGAACCCTTACAAGAACTAACCAACAACTTGCATCTTAAAAGGTTTTATGCCTAGGCTTGAAGGGTGTAAATCTAAAAATACAAAAAAAAACAAAAAATGATCAAAAATCCAAAAAAAAAGAGAAAAAGGATTAAAAAAAGTAAAGAAAAACAATCATCCTCTAGTGAAAACCTCTTCGGTGGCGCTTTGGGAAAGTACCCTGGTGAAAACTTGGAAAACATGCGCCTTGCGTAAATAAAGTACTTCATCCATCTTTGGCTCTTTATTCTATCATTACATCCATCATAACCATCCATCTCATTATTCATCCTATTTATTTCATCACCCATCTGTGTCTACATCATGGATTGATATTGTGAATTATCGTATCCCCTTTAGTACTACTTGGTATATTCCTAAGGTCAGCTTGTCCTTCCTATATTGAGGAAGTCTATCACATAAACACTGGGGGTAATTCGTTCTAGATCGGATCGAGTTCTTGTATATCTTAAGGTTATTGAAAATCTCATTGAAAATCCCAAAAACATTCATAAAACATTCATCAAAAATCTAAAAACATCCAAATTCGTGTACAACTAAAATTCAAAAACATTCAAAAGTTGTAAAGTCAAAATACAAAACATCCAAATCACATCAAAATCCCTAAAAAGGTCAAACATCAAAAATCCAAAAATAGTACCATGTTGAACTACGAGTCTCTAAGCTTGAACATAGGCAAGGCCATCATTGATGTGCCCCCAAGACACCCTAGGTCAGTCCTTTAGGAGTTTATTATAATAAACTAGCAATCCATCAATTATTCATATCTAATCTTTAATAAATCGATTCAGTTGAACTACGTGGTCTCTATGTGTATAACGTAGGCAAGGCTCATCTTTGATCAGCCCTTGAGGCCCCTATTTAGGTTAGGTTCTTGGTCAAAACTCGAAAAACCCCTAAACATCCAAATATCAGAAAAGCCTTAAACATTTGGAAAACTTAGGAAAACCCCTAAACAACATCAAAAATATGGAGAAAACCCTAAATAGCCTTAAATAACTGAAAAAACATAAACATTCACATAAACTTTCAAAAAGATCAAAATAGCCTCAAAAAAATTTCAAAATACTAAAAACATTGAAATATTCCAGAAAACCCAAAACCATCCATCCCATTTCACTTTCACCCACCATAAACTTTGCCCATAATAAATCAACCATAATCTTCAACCTTTGGAAAAACAAATAGAAAACAAGTATTGCAAGTCGTAAAGTGAGAACCCAAGTGTCAAAATCTAAAGTCTAGATCATAGGTAAACGAGTCAGTGAAGTTTATATCAATGGCTTATCATAAACCTCATCCTAATAAAAACATCTGATCAACCTATCCTAGGATGCATCCTTCCTACAATGGACATCAACATCAGACATCACCTTAACTAAAGTAAACTGACAAGAGATATAGATAACACGAAATGTTTTTCTTTGATCTTTTCTTCTTATTTATCTCAATGACCCATTGCCTAAACCTCTCGATGATGTCTATCTAAACAGTTTAGAGAGAAAGGAATGGGGCATCGATCATTATCTTTTGTTTGTTGGGCTTGTGGGTATTCTTGTAAAATAATCTTGGCGCATGCTTGCTTAGTTGTGTGTAGGGAGGCCATTTAGAGTAGCTTATTGACTACTATGTATGCTTTGGTCCAAGATATTCTAAATTACTAAACTACATTTCAACAAGGTTTTCGTATTTCAAGATGTGAACAAGAACTATCCTATCTATTTGTAGAGTCAAAGTCCATTACACTAGATACAACACCATCCTGGTTATCAATACCATGATGCATCATGTCTATGTGATATATGAAAAATAAAGAATGATGGAAAATCCCAATCCCAAGATATGAGAAAATATCCATCATCTCTCTCATCACCATATCTAATAAAGTCTTGATGCATCCTGGACTTGTTGGACTTCTAAATCAATCTCAAAATCAATGGTTAATCCGTCCATCTTATTCTTCTATCATTACTAAAATTTCTATCTAGGTATCAAATATGTGATATATCAAAATATACATGAGGCTACCCATGGTCAATGACTGTCTATACATCATCAAATCTGTCTACATTGGACATCTAAGCTTTCTAGTCCTCTTTGACCCTTGAATCAATATTTTACCTTTGTCAAGAAATCAACCCAAAATTCAAAATTTTTGCCCGATTTCTCGAGGGGGCAGGGAACCAACTTATTCCTTCTGCTGGGGCAACAGTGGGGCATCTAAAAATTGGAATTTTTTTATTTTTTGATCTAAGCAGTAGTTTTTAATCTAAAAAGTGTCAGTCTTTGAACCAATGTAATAGGTACCTCACTTCAAAGAGGGGAAAAATGTAGACACTTAAAAATGTCTAGAATGATATCATGCACTTGAATCAGGAATACTAACATCATTTCCTCCTAAAACCCATCCTCTTTTTGCTTAATTAATTAAATTTTCCTAGCTATTTAATTAATTGCATCATTTGCATATATTAACCTAATTAATCTAATCGGGTTAATTCACCCCCTTTCATGCTAACATTTTGTCTTATTAAATTAAATACATCAAGTTGTTTAATTTAAATCCCTAAGTCCTCTTATCTAATTAAATAACCCTAAGTCATTTAATTAAATGTCATATCATATCTCCCCTTTTCATTAAATCATTTTATTTAATGAATATCATATAATTCTTCTATAGTTGCATAATTAACATTGTTTTAATTACTCAATTACTAATAAATCTAATTCCCCCCACTTGCAAGGGAATATTTCAATGGAATATTCCTCCTTTGCACATTCCTCCAAAAGGAATATTCTCATGGAATATTTCTTCCCCTTTTGCACATTAACACTTTGTTTTAATTTGCTAAATATCTATTTTCCTCACCCATAAGAATATTCGCTTTCTCCACTCATTTGAAACAAAGGAATATTCTACTTCATAACAAACTTAAGTTTCATGTGCAAGTTAACTAACAAGACTTTTTGTGCGAGTTAAAGGTGTGTTTGTTTGAAAGAATATGAACCCTTGATTCTTTCCTTGATCCATGTGATCATTGATTCTCATCCGTTGATGAGAATCCATGATCCATGTTTCATCTTTCATCCATATTTGACCATTGATTAGCTTTTTCAATCTCAACCCTTCATTTCTCATTTGCTTTCCTATAAATAGGTCACTATTTGGAGACAAATGGATCCATCTTTTAACAACAAACTTATGTTGTTAAAACCATTTGCACTTGCACTCACATTTAACATCATTTTAGCTCTATTTACTTTCATATTAGCTTAGCTTCCATTAATGGCTTCTAGGATAACATAGATGCATACATTTAGCATATTTTGTAATTAGGGTTTTAATCTTTTGAAGCTTGCATACATTTAGAGTAGATTTTCATACACCCATATCGATCATCTTAGCATTCATCATGTTAATTTAGCATTTAAATCATGTTTTATCACACATCTTTCATCGGTTTCATCGATTCTCTTCAATAGAATCGATCAAAACAAGCTCATTATCCAAGGGATTGGGAAAGGGTTGCCATTCCACATCATTGGAACACCTCTCCCCCAATAGGATAAGTTTCAACAGATTAGAATAGGTGTTTTTGAAGCTTTCATGATTTAAGATGTTAGTTTTAATGGATTCTTAGTTTATTTTATATTGGATGATCTTATTGAGGCTGATATATAGTGGATTAAACATGCCTCAAGTTCGTATGGATCGGGTGTAGTTAACCAACACTATGTCATTGGTCACAGGAGGTATGAATAATTACATAATTACTAAAAAAATATGCATAGTGATAGATGGAGATTTAATAATACAAGGTCATAAGAACAATCCTTTTGTAAAACTACAAATATTTTGTTCACCATAGATGGATATAATTCACTATATGGTCCATGGAATGAATTTAGCCTTTAAAATTGTTAGAATTTTTTTTAGTATAAAAATCTTAAGATCTAGTCTACAAGCTTCACGCATAATTTTATTGTTGAAGTCCCAAATAGTTTTTGGAATTTCAACATTTTTTTTTAGAGAATGTGTTAGAACATAATGTTATTAACGGTCATACTCTTATAACATTTATATAATGTTCTAATATAAGGTTATTAAATCTTATATATTATATGCTTTATTAAGCATATCCCATTTGAAATAATTAGAGTCTAATAACTATTAGATTATTAGTTATTTATGAATGGTTATTTTAAATAGGTGTGACTAATACCCCTTAAGGTATTATTCCACCATTTCTCCTATATTTAAAGAGGTTCCCTCTCATTTGAGAGGTGTAGAATTTGGAGATTGATAGTGAATTCTATCACTATGCACATGAGGTATTATTGGCCATGTGGAAGTATGGAGAAGTGTTCCCCAAGTTTGGTCTATGTTATAATAGACCATTATTGTAAGTGTTTTAATAAAATGATGCTTTATGGGGTTTTTTACCCGAAAGGTTTTCCCCATGTATATCTTGTGTAATGTGTAAAATCTATGCTTGTATGTTTTTCATTTTGTTCATTTAATATTTAGTTTATAATGATTAGTTTCCTAAGATCTTAATTTCTAACATGGTATAAGAGAAAATTAGGTTATACTAATCATTTTTACAGTTATTTTAGAAGATATGTAGAACTTTATTAGAAACCTCTTTATGCTCAACCAACACATATGCATGGTTATATCGTGAAGTAGCTTCAAAAGACTCATAAATTCAAATTGCCACATTCACTTGTAAGTATATTTCATGAAGCTAGTTCTCTTCTATTAGTATTTTTGGAAGCATGTACAACCATTCACATATTTTTGACATTAGATAAGGACAAATTTGAGATATTTTATTTTGAGATAAATGACAACTAAAAATGTTGCTCATAGTGACAACTTTATGATCAAATAACTCTCTATATTCTATTCTTATTTATAAACAAAACACTAATCAACAATAATTCAAAATAATGATTTTAAACTTTTCAAATCAAATAAATATTAACTAGATACTTAATAACTCATGAGACCTTCTTGTAGATTACATCATGATATATGCAATATTCAAATGGTGAGTGTAATTCCACCTATTATAACTTCATGCCTTTACTATTTTATATAATACATCAACAATAAATCAATTATTAACCTATAAAAAATTATTTTTAATGTCTATAAATTAATAAAATTGACATTTTAAATATCATACATAGACTTATATAAAAATCAAATGACTCATAAGAAGGTCCTATTTTTTCATTACCATATTATTTTGATCATTCATAGTCCTTATTTAAAATCTAAGGACCTATCCTTTTATGAAAGGTTAAAGAGAATTAAAATGAGTCACAATCCTTCATATATACCACACAACGCTTTTCAAAATTACTCTTTAACACTTGCTTTACCTCCATCGATTAGCCTCTATTCCACATTTTGCATAAATGTCTACCATGGCACTTGTAATTACACCATATGACAAAAATCCTCTTGCTATTCTTTGATAGATGTACATATCCTATTCCAAAGCTTTCATTTTGGCACAGGTTTGTAATAATTGAAGATAATGGAAATATATCGAATTTTGTTATTTTTGAATTTGATCGTGTGCCAATTTTTCAATCAATGTTTTGGATCGCACTTTGTAATCCATCATCGGGATATAGATATTTTTCATCCATCATCATCAGGATACAAATCCTTGAGCTCTATATATTGATGATGGATCACAGAGTGTGGTCCAAAATGTTAATTCAAAAATTGACACGCAATCAAATCCAAAAACAACAAAATTCAATAATATGAATTGTGTAAATATAATAGCATTGAATGAAAATATATGTTTGCATATGACCCATGAAATGAATATCTTGAGGTAGCTACTCAATTTTTGAAGGGAATATCTTGAGGTATCATAATAGAAAGAAGATAAAGTGCAAGTCTCCTAATATTTTAATATTGTGTGATTGAATTGCTATGTACTTTTTATTGAGGATCAATAATTCCTATTAAAATTAACAAGAGTTATAAATTAATACATATGTAGAAGACATGTCAAGAATAGAAGTAGAAGAACAAGTCCTTGTTAGCATAGGATCCCTTTTTCTTTTCAAAATCCTAGCGAGAGAAATACCCACCTGCATGATACTAAGTTTTGAAGAAAAATGAACAGGAACTGTTGGAAACTTATCAAATGGGATACGTATTATTCTTCATATTTTTTATGTTGAGAGTATTTTCTCTCATGGAGTGTTAGTGTTCTACAAAATCATATTGGTTTTAGAGTTCACAACTCCTTCAAACGTTTTCGAGATGACCTTCTTGCATTCTTTAGTATCTTGTCCTTTTCCCTGACCCTTTAGCATCATTATGATTCATGAACCAAAATCATATGGAAAACAATGGTACAGTTGTGGCCTATGATTATATTTTTCTTTTCTAGCTTTTCTCACTTTTTGTTTACGTTATTTTTTTTCAATTTTTTGATATCATATCAATTATATATTCAAATCCTTTTGATCTATTTAATTCTCATTGGTTGAAATTTAAATGGTCATTAATTTCTTTCTTTTCTTATAAAACATTTTCATTTTTTATATTTTCAATCAAAACCAATGACCAACATTGCAATTTGCATTGAATAATTATTTGGAGTCACCACCTTGTCTTATGGATTTATCAATGTGGTGGATAGATAGATACTTCCTTGTCTTAATATTAGCTATGAACACCTAGTTTTCATTTCAAACTCAATATTTCTCGAATATTGACTTCTCTTCTTCTAACACTCTTAACTTCAAGGGATTAGCTTTTAAGAATTAATGGTTAACAATTACCTTAAGGAATTAGTGGTCATGTATTTTCCTAAGGTGAGGATATATATAGAATTTACTCATAAATGTGAATTTACATCTTAATAAACATACTTTCTAGTTTGTGAACTTAATATGAACATGTTCTCATGAACTATGATATGAGTAGATCTACACAACCTCGAGCTATTTTAAAAACATACAATATCTCTATACTATACATGATATATATCTTCTATTAGAGTGAGATATTATGGAAATACAATATTTGTGTTCATTCACAATAGAATATAGAGTTTATATTTTGAAAGGAAATATCTATCATTGAATGAGCTTAGCAAGGATATGTGAGTGTGTTAGGTTTTGCATTCTATGTGTCATAGATTTCTTTGGAAGAACATTATTCAAAAACATTTAGTGTATTTTTTATATAAAAAATTACATGTGATGTGGCATTTATCTTGTATATCTTGTAAAATTATACTCAGCACCATATTTTATCATACCTTCTAAACTAGGAGTCAACCAAGTGGCATATCCAATGAATTGTTGGTGATCTCTTAGATAATAATACCACTAAAGAGAATTTACAATTAGCAAAAACTCTTATGAGTGCACTTCATTATTCCCCACAATCATTTCACATGCTCATATAGCTCAAATATAAAAGTAGATACTTTTTTATAATCTCCAACTAACTCATTTTTTACTATCATACTATGTATACTATATTATAAAAATGTAAATGTTGTAGTCTTCTCTCTCAAGGAAAGAAACCTAAAAAAAATCCTTCTTAAATATACATTATGATATTACTATTACCATGGACAATATGATTTTTAGAAGCAACTTGGTGAAATAATTGGAGTTCTTACTTACTGGATTTCCCTTGTATATTAAAGGTAGAGATTATTGGCTAACCTCTTAGAAGGTAAAATGAAACCTTGCATTCTCCAAAGCTAATAAATTAGAGATTCCCTTAATCTAATTCATCATGACCTTGTTGGAATTTTTTTTGTTAAATATTTGATTAAACATCTTTATTTGATTAAAAAGATAGTGTTCTTCACAAGTAGTTAATTTGGTATGTCAAGAAATTTAATTGGATTAAATTGAATTAATATTATGCAATGTTGGGCCAACTATGTATAGTAATTTGTACTTCCTTAATCAAAGTTAATTGATGTTAGAACTCTAAGTTCTTTTGTCCCAAATAATTTATGATATTAATATCACTTTTTGAGAAAGAAGTCAATAAGGTTGAAGTATTGATATTCATATGTCTAGTCAAAATAAATAAATTTGTCTAGCTCTTTAACCAATTTATAACATCTTCGTAGTTTCTTCTTCTCCTTTCTTGTATATCATACATATGAAGTTCCCTTTGGTATGTTACTATGAAAATAGAAAAAAATCATTCCCCTTTGCTAAGACACAAGGATGGCAAGATGAATAAAAAGGTAAGGGTAAAAAATTTTAAACTCTTACACATCCATAAATAATATGAAATTACATAAATGTTCAAAGCATATTCTGGATCTTATATTTTCCTTTCCATGGAATGTTATTTTTTTCTAACATTATATTTTGAGCTTTGAGTATCCTCTAAATATATTAGGTGTAAAAGCACCTACTTATAATGGGTGGCTATTGCCTAAATAAACTATTTAGGGATCAAGCCTGGAAAGGATAGCTCACCCGTTGCTTAATTAGTATTTTTAGATAATTACTATATGATTAGTAGCATGGTTTTTTTAAATAAAAATGACAAATTATTCATGCTTATGTTCATGAAAATCTCTTATGATCTCCTTGCTAATGATCATTAGAGTATTTTCTAGATTTATGTGCAATACTATATGCTCATTGGAAATTGACAAATGCATATTAAAAATATTTTTTCAACGCTAATAATCAAATTTATTATTATGTTACTAACTATGTTCGTGATTCCATTTATAGGAAATCTACCATAGACTATTCTAGGAGTTTATGGTGAACTCTTCAACACCCCATGGTCACCTGCAAGAAAAAATAACTTCCACAAGTGAGATGGAAAAAATGTCATGCTATGATTAAGGACGTAAGAATGCCAAAATAGTAGCAACATTGAATATGGAAATGTACATATGATGCCTTGCTTATATAGGAAAGGTGAGGAATAAGGTAAGACAAGATCATGACAAGTGTCTTAATCCTACCACATGAGACAACTAAGTCATAACAACCTAGGACACATGCATTAAATAAATGAAAACTAGATAATAGGTGACAACTAATGCTTAACTAGAAAGATTCCTTCCTAGGACCTAAGTGGACTTAACAATGTAAATAGGACCTATATAGGTAAAACACCTATTTGCACCAACACCCCCCCTTAAGTACAAATTAGGGAGTACTTATGTAAATGACATAAAGATGGGTCCAGGTACAAGGCCATGTTAGGTACCCATGTACAAATGCAAATACAATCTCTCACAAAAGGAGAAAAGGAGAAAACCCAGTGGGAAAAAAATACTCCCCAAAAGAGAGATGAAATACAATAATGTTTTCCACAAAAAATGAGAGTACAAAACCCCATTCGAGGAAAAAGACCCCCCCATAAGAGAGACAAAGAAGAGACCATTCAGCCCCCCCTCAATGAAATAATCCATCACAATTCCAATCAATCTCCATCTACACAAATGATGAAAAAAGAGACCCTACAACCTCCCATAATGATATAATATGTTGCAAAGAAGCATTGGAATCACACTTGTGGAGTAACATTGGAATTAATCAAGGAAAGCAAAGAAAAGATAATTATGTTTACTATAAACCATATTAGAGTCACTCAAGGACTCAGGTTGAAATCATGATAAAGCAATAGTAGACTTGATGCCAAGGAACATTGGAAAACTCTCCAACTAACACAACCATGGAATCTATGAAGCAATAGTTGATTGAAAAATGATCTAAAATTGAAATGAAGTGCAAAGATAAAAATTGCACCCTCCCAACTATCAAAACATCCAAGTAATCTCTAGAACATCCTATGGGGAAAAATTAAAATAGCGAACAACCTAGAATAGATACAAGAAAAAGTGCATGGATGGCAATATAGAGTTCCTCAATACCTTTCCAATGTCAAAAGAATCACAAAAATTAGAGATCGTGGTAAAAAGTTGTGAGCTTGAGAGCCAAAAACGGAGATCTAACTTCAACCAATAATATATGCCACAAAACAACAAAATACTACAAAATAACCTGCACCATTGCAAAATTGATGAAACTAGCTTTCCAACAATATCTCATTAGAGAAATTTTCCCTCCTAGATTGCAAGTTATAGCAAAACAAAAAAGGCCTATATTAGGCCACTTGCAAACTAAAGTGGCACAAAAAGATAGCCCTTGGGGCTAAAATGCGGTCCACCATATGACTATGGGAACGGTGTAGGGTTTTTTTTAAAATAACATTGCCCCAATGGCGGTGCGGTCATTGCGAGCCAATGGAGCAGGGGCGGCGAGTGGAGGCTGCATTGCCTAGGGATTGTTGGAATATGTCCCTCAATCCTTACTGACATGGAACTCCTGAAGGGAAAAGTCGCTGTGACATTGTTTATGTCTGGGCGACTAACAGTTTTGAAGCTCTTTGAAATGATCCTATCGCTGTGACAAGGTTGAAGTCTTGCCGACAAAGTCTATCGCTGTGACTTTGTGCTTTTGGCATGACCTTTTGGCAAATGGATTTCTTCGGGCGACAGTGTGATCTTATCGGGCTAACTTAGGTGTCGGGGAGAGGTCCCGGCGATTGGTGGATGTCTCACCGATAGCTTAAAGCTATCGGGGTAACACAGAGGTCACGGGGAGATGTCTCAACGATGCAACTTGGTCACACTGACGGGAGTCTTCGCGGTGACAAAAGACTTCACTGAGAAGTCTTGGTGAAAGTCTTGAGTCTTGCCAACAGTAAGTCTTCGGTAAGACTTAGGGAGCTCAGAGAAAGGTCACGGCGATAAACACAAGTCTTGGCGACAATGTGACTTTCGGTGGAAGCTTTGTTTCGATATGACGTCTCACCGAAACCATGGGGTCTTGCCGATAGGTGAAAGGCTTTAGAGTAACATAAGGTTGTCGGCAGAAAGTCTTGGCGAGATCGGTATGTCTTGCCGAATGGACTAACTCATCGTTGTGACTGAAGACTTCAATATGAGTCTCTCTGAAAAGCGAATGTCACGCCGAATGGAAATCTCATCGGTGTGACTTGTGAACTCGACATGAGGTCTTGGCGAGAACGAAATGTCTTGTCGATGGAATGTCTGATCGCTATGACTTGTGCATTTGATATGAGTCTCTCCGATAAGGGAAACCTTTGCCAATAGGAACAAAATGGACATCGATGGTTTCGGTATAACTTCTTTGTTGTCTTACCAACTGCTAGAGACTTAAAGCCGATATCGATAGAGAAACTTTGTGGCATCGGGGAGACACTGTGAGTGTCTCACCGATATGCCAACAAAATTGAACGTCGTTGACCATGAGACCATCCTATGTGGCATCCTGCTAGACCAATCAATGGAAGCCGTTTTCAAACTAATGACGGTTGGATTTTTTGTAACTGTTGCGACGCTGGAACTGAACAGCTTGCAGGGAAATATCTGAAATAGCATGGAAACTTTCTTCGATGGGGATCTGGTGGATAAGGATGCACAGAAGACGAAATCAAAAGGTGAATAGAATAAAAGTAGATCAATTCTTATTTGAGACGATGATGAGTTTATCGAATTTGTTGAGAGCTTTTCTAAGAGAATTTGAACAATGAATGTTGCAGCTACTGTGAAATATCAGAGAGTTGTTTTTTTGATTGTATGTAATTTTTGTTACTGTAATACAAAGAGATTCAGCTTGGTGTGGTGGGTTTTTTCCTGAAAGGGTTTCCCATGTAAATTTGTTGTTCAGTTGTCTTTGAGTTTTTGCTCTATTTCTGTAAATCTTTCATGTGTGTCTTAATTAGATTGTAATTTGAAAATTAAAAACCCTGCATTGCATTCTTCCCTGTGGTTTTGACATTAGGAAAGTGTTTTCCGCACCTCTGCTTTCCTTACAAGTGGTATCAAAGCCTGGCCAGTTGTGTTGTCCTTGTGAGTGGGTTGGGTTTTTTGTGTCAATCCTTTTCCAATGGGAGCTTTGTAGAGTTTTGTTAGTTTAATTACAAATTAAGATGGCAAGCACATCTGGAAGGATGGATATAGAGAAATTCAATGGAAGCAACTTTGAGCTATGGAAACTCAAAATGGAAGATCTGTTAGTAGACCGAGATCTTTGGACTGCTATGTCTGGAACAATGCCTCAAGGCATGAAGCAAGAGGATTGGGACCTTGCAGATAGAAATTCTAAAGGGCTGATAAGGCTCGTTTGGCGGAGACTCTATTCTTACGAGCGTGCATGAAAGAAAAGGCGCATCTTCATTGTGGAAAATATTAGCATCTATTTATAAAGGCAAAAGTCCTTGGTGAATAAGTTGTTCTTGAGGAAGAAGTTGTACTCTTTGAGAATAAGGGAAGGAGAGATGCATTTGATCACTTAAATGCTCCAACATGTTGATTACTCGGTGACATCTGTTGGTGTGAAGGTTGAAGGTGTTGCATGATGTTGTGTTCTCTAGGATGGCGGGGTTCGTCTAGTATTGTGAGTACAACATCCACATTCAAGATGAAGATGTTGTTGCTTCTACGTTATCGAGAAGAAATGAGAAATATTTTTGAGAGATGACAAAGGAGGCTCGGCTGAGGAGTAGACCAAAGGAGAAAGGCAAGAAGAAGGACAAGAAGTCGAGATCAAAATCGAGAGAAGGGAGATCCAAAGTCTCGGCAAGAAGTCAAAGGTGAAGTGTTGGGGCGTAGACGCTTTGGTCATGTCTAAATGGATTGCAAGGAGGAGAAGAAGAACTGTACGAAATGATTCTTCTCATGGCGATCGCGAGGCAGCTTTCGTGCGACTTTGGCTACAGGGCTTTATCGGGCAGAATATGCAGGCGATTGATTCACGGAGGATCTTTCCATGACATCTCGCAGAATGGTTCCGCGAAATATGAAGAATACAGCGGTGGAAAGGTGTATTTGGCAAGTGATTCATCTTTGAAAATTTTTTGGTTGTGGAAGAGTCATAATTCAATTCCCTGATGGAAGAGTGAAGGGAATCAATGATGTGATGCACATACTAGGTCTGGCTCGAAATCTACTTTCTGTAAGTAACCTGAATGATATCGGAGTGCAGGTCACGTTCTCTGGAAATGGATGCAAAATGACTAGAGGCTCTATGGTGCTGGCTAGGGGTGCTCAAATTGGTACTTTGTACAAGCTGGATGCACAAGCTATTCAATGCAACAGTGTCTCTGCAAAGTCACTTATGGCTTCTCATGGAGAAAAGAAGGAAAACGTTCTTGATTTTGTAAACTCCATGGAAGTTAAACTTCCAGCAGAGAAGACTATGCTCTGGCATCATAGGCTTGGCCACATTGGTGAAAAAGGTTTAAAAACCTTGAAAAATAAAAACCTGGTAGAAGGGCTTGAAGATTGTAACCTTGAGTTCGATTTTTGTGAACATTGCATATATGGAAAGCAGCACTATGTTTCATTTTATTCCAGTCCTCACAAAACTTCTAATTTGCTTGATTATATTCATTCTGATGTATTTGGTCAAGAGAATGTTCCTTCTTTGTCTAAATCAAGATACTATGTGTCATTTATTGATGATTATTCAAAGAAGAGCATTTGTATATTTACGAAAAATGCATCGAAGTGTTCGGTCGGTTTAAGGAATTTAAAACCTTGTAGAAAATAAAACTAGTGAAAAATAAAATGTTTAAGGATTGAAAATGGTGGTGAGTTGATGTCAGGGTCAGGGATCTCAAAAGATACACAAAGATTTAAGATTAACAAAGTTTTGTTCTTCAATCTCTCAACTAGACACCAACTTAGAAATAAGGCCTTCACCTTGTACTTAAGACCTATCTACCTTGTGATTCCTAATCATTGAAATGATCTCAAAAGACTTGAACAAACTTGATTCAAATGGGTTTCAAGCCCTAACCCTCCATTTTATACAAAACTCTCTTTTGCTGCTCACATAGCCATCTAGCCTATTAGGCCTTTGGCAATGGATTTTTGACTTCTTCCTCAAATTTTGCAAATGAACCTCCAATATAATGATGGTTTCAGATGTGGATTGTGATGAAAAACATCATGTCAACTCCTTGGCATCAATTGTTTCAGACAACCTCACTTCAAACCCTGCTGTTTCCTTAAAATTAGGCCTAATTAGCCCTATTTTACAAAGAAACCCCTCTTTAAATTTGTCCCCTGACCATGAAACTTTCATCAGTCTCCTAAAATGACCCAAAACCAAGGAATCCAAGTTTTTAGCCCTCTATGACACATCTATCATGCTCCAGCACAAACCCCTCCTCAGCTTGCCTCAAAAACTAGGGCTTCTTGAAAACTAACCTTCCAATCACTTCCAGAACTTTATCATTGACTCTACACCATTAGGACAAACATATTTAGTTGATCCAAACTCAAAAACATGCCCCTCATTAAGGCAGATCTTCTGCTGCTACACCCTAGCCTCCATCTTCAAGCACTTTTCCCTTTGACAACTTGGTGTACACCTTGATATTCTTCCTTCCTGCACATTAGTTGGTTAAATCTGTATGATAAATGTTAGGAATGATCCATTTCACAGGTCACAGCAGCATTCTACCTTGAAATGGATCAATCATCCATGAAAATCACCAAAATTAGTGAAAAATCTGCACTTTTTTTAGGACAGTCAGCAATATAATGCAAAGAACTGATTATAAACATGTATCAGATCATTCAAGAGGTTAATTGAAAGTAAATACAGGTTCTTGAACCATCCAATTGATTATAAATTCAAAAGGAATCAATAGATCATCAAAAAGACTCAAGAAAATGCAAGAAAACTATGTTTTTTCACTATTTTCTGTAGCAGTCCGTACAGTCACTTCTCCAAACGCCCAACCTCCGTAAAAATGACCATTTTGGGGTTATAGAACCATCCCCCAACTGATCCAACTGATTGGAATTGATTACAATGCATAATTACCTCTAAAACACCTAAAACTCCTTTTCCCGCCTAAACTAAAATTTAAAAATTTGAAATTACAAACTAGAGATTTATTAAAATCTATCACCTAAAAACCATTGGATATTCACTATCCAAGTTTATTTGACCTATTTAAGCATAATATCATTAATCAAAACCCCTAGAACCTAATTTTCCCTTACATTGCATTTTTAATCCAAATTCCTTATCAGGAACCTTGAAACTTTTAACACCCTCATTACACTTATTTATCTCAAATGCCATTATAGGCTTCAATACATCATAATTAATGCTTTGATTTGTTTGGAAAGCCCTCCTGACCCCTGCACTCTCCTGGTTCTTGAACAACTCTTTGAAAGCCTTGGGTGCTCCTGCACCATTCTCCCCAGGAAAGAAAGAACTCTTGTCCCAAGAAGTGTCCCATGTGGTGCCACCAAGAAACCTCTTGCTCACATGTGCTTTCATCTTCCAATGAGAAGGAAGGTAGTCTCCTAAAGTTACTGTCTTTCTCTTCTGCCAATCTGCATTCTTGACAGAACCAAAATAAGGATTAGTGTGTCCTCTTTGCTGCTTGAAAACAGTGAGTTCTTGTGCCCTACTGCTGCCCTCATTCCAATGCCTCCTTTGTGGAAGAACTTCACCACTATTACCCTCATTGATAGGGAATTCAATGCCACCAATCTTGATACTATTGAGATCCCACAAGGACTGATTTGGAGGACTTTCCATCTCATAACCCTGTTGCAACTTATCACTTTTCAGCTTGCCAATGCCTTCCCCTGTTTCACCCTGCTTATTCACCTGCAAACTCTTCTCAAAACAGATTACAAAACTATCTTTAGACTGCTCCAAAGGTAAAGGAACCAACTGATATTTAACATCACCCTTGTGAACCAAATAGGTGTTAAGAAACCCATCATGCAAAGTTCTTCTAACATACTGCCATGGCCTTCCCAAGATAATATGACCACAAGTCATTGGAATAACATCACAAAGCACTCTATCCTGATATGAACCAATTGAGAAATCAACAAAAGCTCTCTTACCAATCTCTACATGCTGTCCTTGAGTTACCCAAGTGGCCTTGTAGGGAGTAGGATGATCAAAAGTTTCAATCCCTAGCTTGGTTACCATATCAACTGAAACTAAATTGCTATGTGACCCTGAATCTATAAGCAATCTGCATATCTTACCATGACTGAGACAATTTGTTTTGAAAATGGTTACCTTTGGTTCTTGATGAAGTCTTTCTCCTTGCTTGATCATGAGAAACTCACCATCAGTCACAGGGTCTGCCATAAATGTTTTTGGTTCCTCCTTCTTATCTTCTTCTTCTTGCACCAAGGTAGCTCTCCTTTCTCTGCCTTTATCAGCTTGTTCCCACTTAGGACACTTGAAGGAAGGATGCCCTGGTTCATTGCAATTAAAACATCTGCCTATGAATGGTCCTCTACCTTGTCCAAATCTGCCTCCTCCTCTTGGAGTGTACCCACCTCTTTGATCAGAAAATATCTCTTTACCCTTGTCATTGCTGCTTTTATCATTATTGCCTTGTCCTTGCTCTCTATTACCTCTGCCCCTGTTTGAACTACCTCCTCTTCCACCATTGTTTGATCTTTCTTGCTTCCTTTTCACCTTTTCTTCTGCTCTAATGGCCAATTGAAAACATTCTCCCAATGTTCTTGGCAATTGCAAACCAATCTCATCTTGCAGATTGTACCTTAAGCCATTGATGTACCTGGCTATCTTCTCATCTTCTTCCTCATAACCTCCTCTAATACTAAGCTTGTGAAATTGCTCAGTATAGGACATAACATCCAAGTCCTTTTGTTTAAATTTTGCCTCATCCTTTTCACATGAATGGTATAATCAGATGGTAGGAATTCTCCTTGACCAAACTCTTCATCCTTGCCCATGTAGAGACCTTTGCCAATCCTCTAGCCATCCTATCATTCTGGAAACTTGTCCACCATGTCAATGCTGTGCCTCTCAACTTGGTTTTAGCAAACTTGACTTTCCTCTCTTCATCCATCTCCTCAAATTCAAAGTAGTTTTCCATGGCATCAAGCCATCCCAATACCTCCTCACTATCCATCTTCCCTTGATAGATAGGCAAGTCTATGTGACTCTTCCCTCCATGACCCTGTACTGCCTTCAATAACCTCACTAACCTCCTTTCCTCAGGGTCCTCTGTATCATCAGCTTGTTGTTCCTGATTTACCCTCACATGCTCTTCATCCTCTTCATTGTTTTCTTGGTCTTCTTGGTCTTCTCTCCTCCTACTCCTCTCAAGGTTATTGATCCTTGCCTGCATAGTGTCTCTCTCTCTTCTCCATTGTCTTTCTTCTCTTGCTCTTGCTGCTTCTTGTTCCCTTCTTTCTCTTCTCTCCCTCTCCAAGATCTCCTTCAACTCTTCCAACTCTCTTGCCAATTGGTTTTTTGGTGCCATTGCTACTTCTCCAATCCCTAAAGGACCTACTCACTGCTCTGATACCACTCTGATGCAGAGGGTCAGGGATCTCAAAAGATACACAAAGATTTAAGATTAACAAAGTTTTGTTCTTCAATCTCTCAACTAGACACCAACTTAGAAATAAGGCCTTCACCTTGCACTTAAGACCTATCTGCCTCCCTTGTGATTCCTAATCATTGAAATGATCTCAAAAGACTTGAACAAACTTGATTCAAATGGGTTTCAAGCCCTAACCCTCCATTTTATACAAAACTCTCTTTTGCTGCTCACATAGCCATCTAGCCTATTAGGCCTTTGGCAATGGATTTTTGACTTCTTCCTCAAATTTTGCAAATGAACCTCCAATATAATGATGGTTTCAGATGTGGATTGTGATGACAAACATCATGTCAACTCCTTGGCATCAATTGTTTCAGACAACCTCACTTCAAACCCTGCTGTTTCCTTAAAATTAGGCCTAATTAGCCCTATTTTACAAAGCAACCCCTCTTTAAATTTGTCCCCTGACCATGAAACTTTCATAAGTCTCCTAAAATGACTCAAAACCAAGGAATCCAAGTTTTTAGCCCTCTATGACACCTCTATCACACTCCAGCACAAACCCCTCCTCAGCTTGCCTCAAAAACTAGGGCTTCTTGAAAACTAACCTTCCAATCACTTCCAGAACTTTCTCATTGACTCTACACCATTAGGAAACATATTTAGTTGATCCAAACTCAAAAACATGCCCCTCATTAAGGCAGATCTTCTGCTGCTACACCCTAGCCTCCATCTTCAAGCACTTTTCCCTTTGACAACTTGGTGTACACCTTGATATTCTTCCTTCCTGCACATTAGTTGGTTAAATCTGTATGATACATGTTAGGAATGATCCATTTCATAGGTCACAGCAGCATTCTACCTTGAAATGGATCAATCATCCATGAAAATCACCAAAATTAGTGAAAAATCTGCACTTTTTTTAGGACAGTCAGCAATATAATGCAAAGAACTGATTATAAACGTGTATCAGATCATTCAAGAGGTTAATTGAAAGTAAATACAGGTTCTTGAACCATCCAATTGATTAGAAATTCAAAAGGAATCAATAGATCATCAAAAAGACTCAAGAAAATGCAAGAAAACTATGTTTTTTCACTATTTTCTGTAGCAGTCCGTACAGTCACTTCTCCAAATGCCCAACCTCCGTACAAATGACCATTTTGGGGTTATAGAACCATCCCCCAACTGATCCAACTGATTGGAATTGATTACAATGCATAATTACCTCTAAAACACCTAAAACTCCTTTTCCCGCCTAAACTAAAATTTAAAAATTTGAAATTACAAACTAGAGATTTATTAAAATCTATCACCTAAAAACCATTGGATATTCACTATCCAAGTTTATTTGACCTATTTAAGCATAATATCATTAATCAAAACCCCTAGAACCTAATTTTCCCTTACATTGCATTTTTAATCCAAATTCCTTATCAGGAACCTTGAAACTTTTAACACCCTCATTACACTTATTCATCTCAAATGCCATTATAGGCTTCAATACATCATAATTAATGCTTTGATTTGTTTGGAAAGCCCTCCTGACCCCTGCACTCTCCTGGTTCTTGAACAACTCTTTGAAAGCCTTGGGTGCTCCACTTTTATGAGTTATGTTCAGATGAATTCGAAAGGTACTATAAAGATCATGGGATCAAAAGACACAAGACTACACCTTACACTCCATAGCAAAATGCAGTTGCTGAAAGATTCAATAGGACAATAATAGAAAGAGC
>VDFB02331936.1:0-16363 GCA_007258455.2 Sequoia sempervirens
TTTAAAAGAATTATAATCATTTATAATGAAGAAAATTATTGATATTATATAAAGGGGTTGGATCATTTCAAAAATACAACCTTTATTCAATTCACAACATCAAAAAAATATCTACCAATACCCTAAAAAGTTATTAATTATCCATACATCCAAGTGCTAAATAAGACAAAAAGTATTTACTGCCTTGAATGAAAAAATATCTTAGTCAATTCATAGAATAGAAGATGCTCTCCAGTTCATCCCATCAATTGTAGTTTGAAAATAGAGTGAAGGGGACCAACTTTGAAAGATATGGCCGATGTAAAGTTGAACAAGTGGAAGTGTTATGCCCATTGCAGTGGTTGTCAAGCTGTCTCTTTTCAAAATCATTTTGGAGCTTCTAAAGCCTCAACAAGTTGGACCCTTCAATATAAGGCCTTGATGGTTCAAAATAACGTTGAATTTATAGATTCCTCTTTGGCTTTTCATTAAATCACATTTTATGGGTTTCCATGGCATACAAGCTCAGCAATATGAGAAAAATCATTTGTAGTTTAAGTTAAAAGTTTTATACTTTTTAAAAATAAATACTTCACAAGACCCAAATTGACCATGAAATGTATTTCAATCTTCATGGGCTCATCTAATAATTAGTTTCCATTAATCTTTCACACCATGAGATGTTGATGCTTCTCAAGTTTCAGGTAAAGTAGGGTATCAAACTGGTGCATTTTGACAGCACTTATGATTTTTCATTTCAAAGTATATATTCCTCTATTAAACAAAATTGATTCTTTTTGACAATTTACAATCTTCTTGGCTCAGATTTAATGCCAAATTGTCCATCTCAAAATGACAAGGATAGTTAATTATATCATGATAAAAATATCACAACATCTCAAAATGCATTAAAGGACAAGGATTTTTTTTTTTTTAAAAGGTGCAATGCACTCATATTATTAGGGGTAAACACTTTTGACCGGAGCTATGAACCAGGTACAAGAAACCACAAGAAACAACCAAATCCGCGAGCACAATGGCCCAGCAAAGGCACAAAGCCTACGAGCACATTGGCCCAGCGAGAATTTGAACCCTAGCCGTCACTACAACCAAGCGACTCCAACTACATTTTTTCAGCCTTCATAAAAAAACATAAATGGTATCTTTCAGTTATTTCTTACAAAATTCTTGTTTAAGAATTCCAATATTGCAAGGGATAAAAGTGTGTGCCCTATTGTTTTATTCTTTTATTTTCTAGTTTGTTCTAGTAACTTAGATTGGATTGTATTATATTATAGTCCTTTAATTTCAATTTTCAAATTTATTTTATATTTGGATTTTTTTTAATTTTTACATTAAAATATATTAATTTAAGTATTTAAGATTTTTTTTTAGTCATTTGGCTACATATAGTGTGAGATTTGAGCTTCTAAAATCTCACTTATCATGTAAAAGCTCTAGGTAAATATTGATTCCCAACTAAATGACAACATTCTATTTCCATTTGTAGTGTTTTTTTGCCAATTTAATGGCAACTTTCCTTTTTCATTTGCATTGCTTTATGCTTTATGTTTTAAATTTGCATGCAAATATTTCAAAATCGGATAATACCAATTTAAAAATCTAGATTTTTCTAAGTTTATTGCATTCTGTTGTTTAGCATTTATTATAATTATTTAATTCAACCACGTGCAACTAGAACTTGCACACACTGCCTCCATATGCACCCATGCCCAAACACATACTCTTTAGTGGCTCTAGGAAAATTCACCGCGAGCAATTCACTGTCGGAATGCCATGAGAAATTCGACACTAGCAATTCACCGCATATTAAAAATGTTAATGTAGTTAATTTTCTTTGTGGTGGTAAATAGCTAGTGGTGAATTTGTCATGGCGGTGAATTTTCCTATGGTGAATTGTTGGCGGTGAATTTTTTGTCCATGAATTGTTGGCAATGAATTTGTGTATGCCCTCTCTAATATATTAGCATACATATAATTTTCTATGGGCATAATCCTTGAACCTCCTTTAGATGTAAGTGCTAGTGATAGTCTTTATCATTAGTTTATATTGAATAGAAATAGAAAGTAATTAGATTTATCATGACATAAAGCATGTCATGACATAAAGCATGTCAATTAGCACTACAATATTACATTAGCATCAACATCATAGATATTGCATCACTTACATTGTGTATTTTCAATTTTATACCATCAACAAAGTAGTTTGACTTGGTATTAAAGAAATCAATTAATATCATGTCTATAAATAGCATACTCCATTATACTTTTGAATACAACCCTTTGTTTAGAAAGATTTATGAGAGACATGAGTGTAGGTTACATTAATAGAGGATGCATCTATATAAGGTGGGTCAAATTGCATAGCAACAAAGCATCTCTAAAATAAATAAGTGTGACCTATTCCAATATTAGTATTGTCTCTATCCAAACTCTATTATAGACTCCACAATGTAGATCCATCATTAAATATACAATTTCAAGTATTGATTGAAATCAAACAATTAAATCTCCATCATTAAATAATCAATTTCAAGTATTGATTGCAATCAAACAACTAAATATCCATCATTAACAATAGCAAATTGATTTCAAGTCCTAATGATTTGAGTCCTATTAGTATTGACATATCTTATTCTTAGCTCTGTATAGTTTAAATTTAATTTCTACTAATAACTTAATATTTTAATGAGTCCTAAATTAATTGTAGTGTGTATTTTTTGGTGGGTACAAGATAATCATGGACAAACAACACTCTTAAGTGGCAATGAGAACGTTAAAAACATAAAGAAATAATTATATATAGATTTTGAGAAGAATTTTGAATGTATTTTATAATCTATTAATTTGTTAAAAAATTCAAATTCATTTGATAAAAACTAAATATCAATGAGAGGATGCAAAACTTATGGAAAAATAAAAAATATCATTCTAGTAAACTTAATTATGAAAAAAATTGTTTTTCATCAAACTTTAGATACAAGAATATGACAAGAATAAATATGACACATTTTTTTGTGTTCTTTTCTTAATAACTAATTGTTTGTGTTTTTATTGTGACATTTTAAATACATAAAAAAATATCTTTTGATCAAGTTAACTTTGTTCAAAAATATGAAATTCATTTTTTTAGAACTCATAGCTAAAAAAGCCTAGAATGTGACCCATTTGTTAAACCTTAAAAAGAATACATAATTTGAAAATTATGATATTTTTTCTATGTATGACTATTAGGAATTTAAACATGTAGTGTATGTAAAAATAAATAATAATTAAGCATTAAATTATATTAAAGAATAAAATATATTTGTACAGTCGTAATAGTTTCCTCTATAAAAAATTTTGGTTTTATTATTATTTTTGTTAAAAAAAAGTCTTTTAGTTTTGAGGATGAAATTAAGAAAATTCTATGAAGAACTTTAAACTCATGATTTGCATTAATTTTTTAAAAATGGAATCCCAAAGATATATATATATATATAAAGATTTTTGGATTTTTAAAATAGATATTTGCTTGGGTTTGACTTCCAAACAAATCTTGAGTTCGATGTTTGAGCCTAACAAGAATTTCATGATTATTTTTCTAATTTGAGACATTTTTCCCCTATCACCACTATTTTTCTCATCATAATCTTGCACTTACTCATTTTCTCTATATTTTGATAAAATTATGATTTAAAGTGCAACATCATGCCTTTCCTGAGATTTTCCTTATTCTTTACTTTTATATTTGAGATATCTTTAATTTTTCTTACCTATTTTATAAACCTAATACTTATTTTTCTTTCATTATTTCATAATTTTATTGTGATTAATTATAGGTACTTAATGCCCTTAAACATGTCTACTTATACTCATAACATCTTTGGAAAACCTACAATCTTTGATACTCTAGCATGAATTCCTAGCTAGTGATCCCATCATTAAGGAAAATTGGACAAACATAAATTTCGAGAGAAGGAATTAGAAGAAGAATCTAACCAAATTGCTTGGGACCTTACATTTTCACATCTTTATCTTGAAGTACATTGTTTTTGTCTTATCTTTCTCCTTTGGTTGTTCTTCCCCTGAGTAAGCTCTAAACTCCCTAAAAATCACATCTCTAGAGAAAACCATTTTATGAGTTAGTGGATTTCAAAGCTTATAACCTTTTACATTCTCACTATAACCAACAAAAATGCATTTATATGCTTTTGGATCCAATTTAGATCACTTCCCTTGAGGCACATGAACAAAATCCTTACAACCAAATACCCTTAAATATGAAATAGAAGGCTTTCTACCTATCCAAACTTCATAAGGAGTTTTATCAACAAGATCTGAACAAGGATATCTATTAATCAAAAGCATGCAATACTTACAACTTCTGCCGAAAAGTATCTATCAAACTAGGCACCATTTAACATGCTCCTAGCTCTTTCCATCAAGGTTCAGTTCATTCTTTCTACTACAACATTTTGTTGGGGTGTATAAGGAGTAGTCTTTTGTTGAGCAATACCTACATTCTTATAGAACTCATCAAATTCCCTAGAACAATATTCACCCCCATTTTCGGACCTCAACACCCTTATCCTATAATCTATTTTCTTCTCAACTAAGGCTTTAAATTCCTTAAACTTAGTGAAAACCTTAGATTTTGTATGCATAAAATAAATCCAAGTGTGTCTTGAGACATCATCAATGAAAGTAAATAATAACAAGATTTTCCAAAAGAGTCAACATCTACTAGTCCAAACACAACTGAATAAATGATCTCTAATAATATTTTATCTTTATTAGTTCCATTAGGAAATGATGATCTATTATGTTTATCAAACACATAATACTCACAAAAATCATTTTTTACCAACAGAATAATTAGAAATACCATAAACCAAATTTTTATTCAAAACAACCTTAAGAACCTTTTCACTTATGTCACTCAATGGTAGGAGTCATATGGTAGGAGAAACTTGAATCAATAAGCCAAGCATCATTACTGACAGTGTTAGTAGAAATAAGCAAAGCATCAGAATCACCATCTTTTGAGGACTTTTCTATGGAAGTATCTGAACTATTTTTCTTGTTTTTTTCACTCCTTCCCACATGTTCCCTCTCTTACCACAATTCCAACACTTTACTTTTCTCTTCCCAAGGGTTTTAGAATGCCCTTTAGACTTTTCAAGCTCTTTTTATATCCCCTTTAGGCCCTCCTTTTTTTTTGGACCTTCCTCGCACATGCAACGCATCTTGGGAGCCTGCATTCATGGAAATTCTTCACATTTCTTCTTAAAGAAGTGTAGCAATGAGATTATCCATATTTGGCTCTACAACACCACCACTTATGGCAATAATTAGATTTTCCCAAGATTCAAGCAAAGAAAAAAGAAACAATATGCATTTATCTTCTTCTTCTATTTTAACATCTATAGATGCAAGATGACTTATAACCATATTAAAAGAATTTAAATATTCTACAACAAAATCACCATCCTTCATTTTCAAGGAATATAAACATTTTTGAGATACAATTTATTAGTCAGACTTTTAATTTGATAAATATCACCTATCATCTTCCACAACATTGTACACAATAGATTCTTTTGAAACATTCAAGAGGGTGGATTCTACAAGACACAATCAAATGGTTCCTCATGCCTTCTTGTCTATTTTATTCCAATCTTCATCAAACACACTGGATCTGGTTTCTTTTCATTTGAAATTGCCAACCACTAATCTCTCTCTTCAAGGAGATCCTCCATCAACTTCCATATCTTGTAACCAATGCCATTGAATTTCTCAATATCTAGATAGGAGGTAGAAGGGACATGATTTTTAATCTTCTTCAAAAATATACAAAGGGTGGGTGCAAAAAGCTGGGGGGCCAAAAAGTGGCCATTTTTTTAAAAAAAATTGAAAGGCTATAACACAACACATTATAATGTGCTCGTGTTATGGCTTGGTGCGACTGAGCTTAAGGATTTGTCACACCGATCCCATAGCATGCTCGTGTTATAACGTGAGCGTGTTATAGTATATTATAAAAAAAAAAAAGCAAATCAAATTCATTTCATTTCATTGTCATATTTTCTTAACCCGCAACTAGCAAACCCTATGATAGCGCACTCACATTCTAGAGAGGTCAAATCCTATAATTCCTTCATCAAATCTTTGTAATTTCTTCACCACAATGTCGCCACATCAATGGGGAGGTCGAAGGAGTAAGCATGATTTTTTTTGTGAATTTTTTGTTAAATAGATAAACTTAGATTATTTTTTATGTTCATTTCTTTAATTTACAAGAGTTGAAAATCAACTTGAAAATCCTCCTCATGAACAAGCACATGAACAAAATCCTTATGAACAACCACATCAACAAACTCCTCCAACAATTCCTCAACATCATCCTAGAACTCAACAAAATTTTATGGGTGAAATTGAAAACAACAAAAAACAAATTGAGGAGTTAATTGTGAATTTGAATGATCTTGTAAGTTCAACATCAGAAATAACCACACTTGCAAATTCACTTCAAGCTATGTTAACACATGTAGATGCAATTAGCAAGCAATTAAGTGATTGGGCAGATAAGAGGTAGGAGTGTAGATATTTTTATGTAGATAAACTATCATACAAACAAGTAAAAAATAACAAAATTACAAAATATGACTTGTGTTCACTATTCACTAACCCGCGTACAAATAAAACTCTTGAACTTAACAGCAAGAGGTTTCCTACCCATTGGTGCAACCACCAAGGGATAAAGACAATTTTTTGGAAGAGGTGGTGGATGATTTTTACCATTCTCCATGCAACAATAATGAGGTCCCCCAATAATTCTTGAGGAAACTCTACTGCGAGTTCATCCTCAACAAAATCACCAACTATTTTGATATGCGAGACTTTCACGGGAGAGGTGGTGGGTTGGCACAGGATAGACCAGGTGCACGTCAAGATCCTTAGCAACAAGGGAGAAGAACACTCGCTAGGTCGTCTTATGAGCACATTGTTATCCCTTCTATTATGAAGGAGAGTGTTGAGGTGGACACTCTACAGTCTATTAGTTCTTTGACCCAGAGTATCATCCAATGTGCGAGTCCTACAGTACAGCGTCAACCAAGGGAGAGTTTGATGGGTAGGGTTCCACCCCATTCTTGTCAGTTTTGTGGTTCAACCTGTACATATGACCCCACAAATAGTCAAGAGGCTAGTGCGCAAGCTACGTCTTTAGTTGCGTAGTTGGTGATGGCATATGACATCTTGAATTAGGATTTCATCCTCAATACTCAAGTAAATATTAGCATGTGCATTGAATTTAATTTATTAAATTTCATTTTTGAAATGCAAGATTGACTAATTTATTTTAATTATTGTAATGAAATTTCAAGGTTAGAGTGTTGAAGTTATTTGCACCAGCTCTACACCTCTGTATTACTCCATGACATGTACTACCAAGGTATGTAACCAGTAAACAATTAAAAATATTACATGTGAATAGCATTGTTAAATGAATGGTGTTTTAATACCTAATTATGGATGTTGAATAGGTTAATATTAGAAATTTCACGTCAACTCCTCCCAATGTCATTCGTGTTCAAAGCTTCACTCAGGTAATAGAATAAAGAGTTTAACTAATGAATTTTACAAGTAACAAATTTGTGTAGTTTATATTCATATCATTGATTACATTGCATTGCACATCTTTAAAACTCAAATCATTATACTTCACATTGCATAACTAATTTAACTAGATGTCGATAGATGACAAATTTTCAATTACAATATAGTTTTTTTAGAAATTCAATGTAAGCAACTTGATGCAATTACTTCACATAGCATAACTAATAACTAGGAGTAGTTGCCAATTGTATTTGCTTGTCATGGAATTCCATGAGAACACATTTTATTGAGGCATTTTTACAAACATTTCTCTGCCTTTTCTATGCAATGGAATCTTAGAAAAATTCCATCAAAGCATAATAGTAAGCAATAGCATAGACAAGGTCATGAGTTGTTTGAAAAAAATCCTCAAAGAAATGTGGTCTCATGGTGATGGGCATTGATATTATTATAAAATGGTAGATTACACACTCACATATCCCTCTCATCCAATATCCATACCTCCATCTTCTCCCTCTTATCAAACATCCCAATCTTCACCTTTATGCAACAACACTATCACCTTCATCCCCAATTCAAATTCACCATCTCATTATCCTCCAAACCATATCTTGATCCATAATCCTAATCCTCCACTCCATGATTCCAATCCTCCACCTACTCTTAGTATTTCCTCATATATTAATCCACCATCCACTTCATCCTACCTCAATCCACCATCCACATCCTCCTATCTAAATCTACCATCTACTTCCTCCTATCTTGATCCAGCATCCATGACATCCTATTTCAACCCACCATACATGTAATCCTATATCAACCCACCTTTCACTCCCTCATACCTTATTGTTCCCTCCAATCCATCACACTTCCATCCTCAATATAATATTAATCCCCCCATAAATCCTAATCTCCACCTTTTCTTAGTCCTCCAACAATTCCCAACCCACCATCCAATCCTAATTCTCCAATCCATAATCCTAATAATACCACTACTCCCCCTCTTCTATCTACCCATAATCATCCACCTAATCCAAAAATATACAAGTATCTCATTCCAAATTCCACCCAAGGACTCCTCATAAAAAATTCATCACCAAATCCATCTCCCAAAGTTATGGATTCATTTAACCCCACTCCACGATCATTAGTGATGAGGCCCTTCTCCATCCCACACCTATAATTCCTCTTCCCATTCCTAACACCATCCAAAATTTTGAACCCACCCAACCCATAGAAGCCACCCAAATCAACTCCCCTTCTCCTAATCCTAGCATTAACCCAATCCACTTCTAGGAACTTCATGAATCCTCAATTACCAAATTCATCTCCTCTTGCTTATCGTTCCCCTTCCTTTGACAATAGAAACCAAGCCTTTAGCCAAAATTCCCCTCCAAATCCTTTTCAAGGTCTTCATCCTCATCCTCAATTTACCAATCCATGGAATCTTCCACCTCTTATTCCACTTGTTCATATCCCCACCCCTCCTTCATGTGATAACCCCCCTCCATCTCATAACCAAGACCACACTATACCATCCACCCCATCCTAGCATAGTACCATAGAGAAGGAAATGAACGGTTTGAAAAATGCCTCAAAGAAATGCAGTCTCATGGTGATGGAATGACATGGCACATTTGTTTTTCATGGCATTCCATCACCATGAGACCATGTTTCTTTGAGGCTTTTTTCAAACAGGTCACTGCCTTCTCTATGCTACCACATTTTTCCTACATGTCTACCAAAGCATTTTATCAAACAGTTCACCTCCTTGCTACCATGGATAAAATCCTAAAATAGGTGCTTCAAAACAAGCTATGGATAGGTAAAATAGTAAGCATGATAGTAAGAAATATATAGTTCAATAAGTACTTAAAAAAAAATTCATTATCTCATACATTATAAGTCATGACCTACATCACTATTGTAGTTTTTATGGTTGAATAATTTGTTGTTTTATTTTCAGATGTTGGAAGTAGAAACACCTCCAAATGTTCATAGGGCAATGGATCCTGGTGTTTCTTTTGCTATATATTTTTCAATGCTTCTCACAAGGGTATGAGGCAAATTACTAAATTTCAAATTGCATTCATTGTTATAGTTGCTAGTTAGTGAAAAATCAAACGATTATTGATTCATAGTTTAATTTCTCTTTGTATGGCTTCTATAGGACTTTATCATCCCAAAGCATGGGCATGTGAATATTTTCGTCAAGGAGAGTGATCGTCTAGTGGTGGTAAGTGATTATTTTGTTAAATATATCATTTTGTATAATGTAATTTCTATATATTAATGTCTTTACTTGTTATTGTAACAGATAAGGCTTGATGAGGAAGTAAACCCTAGGAGCAGCACCAGGAGCACCCCTCAACCTCAAAGTAAACGAGTGATAGACACATCACCATCCACCTGACCAACAAAGGGAAAGAGTTTGTTTCAAGATCCTGGAGGGAAATGACTTTTGATTTGGGTCCTTTGTTGTATGCCTATATGGCATTTTTGGACATATTTTGTATTGCATATATTTGACATTGTATGCCTATATGGCATTCTTGTAAGCCTATATGGCTATTTTTATATATTTTATACTTATATAGACATATATTGATGTATTCCTACATGGCTATTTGGTTAATACCAATCTTTTTTATTGATGGTGCCCATATTTTCATTATAAATCCATGCTTCAATAGATATGAGTTGTGTGTATTCAAGTATATACTTGACAACTTACATGTATACTTTGTGACTTACATGTATTCCAATGTATACTTTGCGACTTACATGTTTTCATGTGTATACCTTGTATTCATGCACATACTTTGTATTAATGTGTATACTGTGTATTCAAATGTATACTTCATGGCTTACGTGTATTTGAGTAAGTTTTTGCTTCATTATTCACATGTATGCTTCACTTATTCATGTGTATACTTATTAATTGGTTAGCCCTAGCATTGCTCATTGTTTTCCTTCATGGCTTTTCTTAAATATTTATTAATTGATGCTAATAAAGTTTATTATTTGATGCTAAACAACTTCAATATTTCCAAAAATGATTCACCAACGATTTATCATTTACTTATGTGCTAATTCAATATGGAATCCAAGGAAGAATTTAAAAGGGATAAAGCAAGGAGGAGAGGGAAGATATATATTTATAGTGTAACCTATTGTACCTTTTCTACACAAACCTCTAATGGTTCTTGTATGCTTTGCTATTTCGTTTTCTGCTTTTCATATCCCATTTTCATAGGTGAATCATCACTTCTCTCATTTTTTTTCCTTCTCCTCTTCTAGGTCCTCACCTCCACTTGTGGTATTATAAAATAAGCTCTAGTAAATGTGGTGAACACCTACTAAGATTCAAAGGAGTCATTAATTTTCCCCTTCATTGTCTTGGGTGATTTTATTATTTCTTGGTTGGTTACAATGTATTTGATAGTTAATTTTGTGGAGATGCAACCTCTTATTCTTTGTAGTAGGACATTTTAGGTAGATTCCTCTTCAATAAGAGCCTGAGTAAATTATTTATTTTGTTTTCTTTGAAATACTCATTGAAGTGGGGTCAGGATACTTTTAAATGAAATATATGGTTGAGTAGATGCATATGTTGTGAATTGTTCTAGAACCAAATCTACCTATGTAATTAGCTACTTGGTTGGAAACTTGGAGGTTTTTATTTTTACTCCTTTTTCATCACCAAATGATATTATTGTTATTTCACTTACTTGGATTTGAGGATTTTTTGGAGTGAAGGAAGAGGTAGGATTGAAATGATCCTTCTCATATATGTCATCCCATTTATTACCCAAGGAAAAGGTACTTGGTTTTTCCACCATGTGTCCAACTTGTTTCACCAATTACTTAGTCTATATTCAATCCAACCTAGCTTCTTTAAAGAATGCATTTTTTAATTCAAGGTAATATGCAACAAATTTCTTCTAGAATGTTTGATATGATTGTGAAGGAGTAGGAATAGGGGTTGTAATAACTCATGTATCAACATATATGTATACCTCTTATTCAGGATATTTGTAGCTTCTACTTATGGTTGAGGCTCTAGTGTGAACTTATTAACATCATTGTTCTTGGTTCTCTTTAGCTAGGTCATAATCCACCATGTGAGTTCATATTTCAATTGACCAATGATTAGGTTTAGCTATAAATCTTTCAAATTTTTTTCTAGAATCTTGAAAATTTTCCTCTTTACAATAACCATATTGCTTTTTATTAGGGGTTAAACAGATTTTGATAGGACCCGAAACCTAGTACATAATGGTTTTTAAGAGAACCGTCAACTATCAAAGAAAATCAAGCTACAAATAAGATAAAACACAAACCAATAGCAGCCCAACAACAACCTCTAAAAGATAAACATGACTACACAATCTGCATCAAACAAACAAGCAAGGGCCCAAAACCCTTTAAAAACCTAGTTTTAACCAGGACCAAAAACTCTTAGATACACAAAGAACCTGCCTGCATCAACCAGGCATCAACAAACCAGCCACTCATGGATGACACCACTAAGACAGGAAAGATAACCTACTTCATGGCGTAAAACACCATCAAATCCCTCAACAAAAATGCCAACAACTCTAACAAACCCACCTCCATAGGGGAGTTAAAGAGCACAACAGACCATTGGGCACAAAGCCACTATTCAAACTAGGAACCCAACTCCCAATCCACCTCAATAGGAGGAAGCTCCCCTCTATTGGAGATAATTTCATGACCACTTAGTCCACTACCACCAGAAACCTCTAGCACCCTCAACCTCCACCTCCATAGGAGAAGCATCCACCTCAAAAGGATCTACAGCTAAGGAAGCCAGAGACAAACCCCTCCCAAATCCACCTCCATAAGAGTTGAATCCACCTCCATAGGATCTGAGAAGAAGACCAGTGAAGCAGCAGAACAAGCAGCCATACCATCCTTTGACAAAACTTGGTAAGATTCTAACACCCTCAAACAACAAGCCTCAAATGTAAACCACTGAGCCTAAGGGGGCTCAGCCCATAGGGACATAGAAAGAAACTTAAAATACCGCCTAGCCTGCAACAAAAAGGAGAAGCCAGAGAACCCAAATCATCCATGGAAAAATCCAACAACAAAAAATCTTTTGAACCACTTTTCTTTAGTACATAGTCAGTAGAATCAATCTCCAACTCCAAGAATAACTAGGCCTTGAAAAAGGTCTTAGGAAATAGTCTAGTCAAGAAAAAAGCCCCAAAAATGAGCCAAGAAGGGATCATCCTACTCATGAAGGAGGAAGCAAGGAACTCTTCAAAAAAAGCACATAGTTGGGCCCAAAGATAACACCATAAGCATAACACAAAAAGTCACAAATAAACCATAATCTACACAACAAAGAACAAAAATGAGCAGAGATCCAAGCCAAAGGATAACAGAAGCACACCAGGCCCAAAAGGGATAAGGGAGCCCCAATAAGAAGGACACTGAGAAACAACCAAACCATAAATCCCTCAAGCTACTCTAACACACCGGTCAGAGCCAAAGATAGGCCAAATCTCCACAAAGCCATCCCAAGTGAAGCACCATCAGTCCATAAAAAGAAAACCAAGAGCTCACCCACTACACACCCAAGGAAAGAAAAACCACCACAACACCACCAAAAGGAACCAGATAGAAGATAAGCCATCATAGAAAACCCCCAAGCCATCCCATTATGCCAAATAGGACCAAGAAAAGTACAGTCCTCCAACCAATCCACCTCATGAGAACCACCAAAGCCACATACCACTGACGTCCTCCAAGCAATACTAAGGAAACAACAAGCAACACGAAACCTCATAAGGGGACCCACATTAGCAGAAAAAGAAGCCCCACTCCAAGCAAGAGCAGTCTCAAACAAGCACAAGCAACCAGGCCTCATCCAATAAAGGCCAAGAAAAGCAATAGAAGGGGGCACTACACACCATAAAGCCAGTGTAGACAGAGCAAAAAAACCCAAACAATCATAACCCACGCTAGATAGAGCAAAAAAACCAAAAATGGCCTCGATGGAAACAAGGCACCAGCTACCAAAAGAAGCAGATCGCTGCCAAGAGCAGTAAGAAAAGCCCTCCACAAACAGAGGGAAGGGCCCAAACTGCACGGAGGAAAATAAAGACCTCCTAGATTAGATTCCAACAACCCTAGATAAGAAGCAGTAGCTAAGAATCCATTGTCATCTTCATCATCATCTGCATCATCCTCTAATGCCTCCACAACCACACCCTCCTTAGATTTAAAATTTGCACCTCCTCTGGAACTCCCACTCATCGTCGCAAGTTCAATACAACAACCATATTGTTGTAAGGGAAAGGAGGATAATTAAAAAAATTATTTCCCTTACTAGACTTGAGGATGATCATACAATATTTTAAGAGTCATGTAGCCTTCTCATTTGTGATTAGATCCATAATAGGAATAAGAAAATTACCTAAATACCAATATTAATAATAGTCAATTTAATGTAAGTATGAGATCCACATAGTAATTGAATCATAACCCCTTCGAGAATGAAAAGGTTTAGGCTTTCCTCAACTATTTTGACACCTAGATGTTTTACCTCTTTCATGCAATCATATGATTTTGGTGTGGAAAACTCGGACTTGTCAACTATCATGTGAATCTTTCTCTTTTCCTTTGTTTTGCATGCCATCATAAGGGATCGATCCGGTTGAACATAGCTTGGAGTGATTTGGCATGTTGGGTGTGAAAGAGGACCATGCCTAGCATAAACGTACCCATCTAGACATGTTGGAACTATTACCTAATTTAGCTTCTAGCTCAATCAAGTAGAGCTGAGATAGTTTTTTGTAAAATAAAGATAAAGGTACACATTGAATTCTGCTAAGTTCCATTCATATTCACAGAAGTAGTTATCAAATAAATTACAGTTCATTATGCAAATGTAAACAGGAGAAATATTACACAAATGTTGTCTTAAATTATTGATAATTATAAATGTATGGTGTCCTGCACAAGCCATGGGAATGACTGATTCAATGCATTATAAAAGTAAACTATACATTTGAAGAAAAAGAAGAGCATACGAAAGGAATAGAGATATGTCATTTCCTGAATGACAAACCCCAAGGTTGAACTGCTACATCCTTGCTTCAACTCCTCTCGCTTGGTTACTCTAGAAGTAGTTTTGCTACTCTAGAAATGCCTACAAGAGAGGAGAAGAGTTGTGTTAGAGCTCGGGATCCATATTCTCTGCATATACTATATCAATAAACATATAATTTACTCTCATAAGGAATTAAATCAGTTTTGCAGTATCACAAATATCAAGAAAAGTAAAGGAGTATCATCAATCATCATGAAGCATCATTGAAAGCTTTTGGATTCATTTTTTTATCTAACATGTTTGTTAATTGTTCAGGTATAGGTGAAATTTTTATTGCTAGATTATTTCATTTTAACATCATAGCATGTGGAGTAAAATGGGCTCCCACAAGGGTTGAGCCCAACATGCTGCCCTCTTGTTTTTATAAGAGGGATAAGAATGTTACTCATCATACTTGTCAGCATTGAGCAAGTACTCATCACTCATGATAGTGAGCTAGTACGTCACTATCATAAATGGAAAATACTTGTTCAATGGAACCACAATGAGTAAGGGAATAGTTCCTAATGCATGAGGATTTCCTAGTGGTAGTGAGCAGTTAAAAGGACAGTGGTTAAATCTAGTGGATCAATAACATATCACAAAGTACCATCATTAAAATCTTGGACAATTATGGAAGGGACAACTAAAAGGGATAGTCAAGTTGCTAATAGGTAGTCCTTACCAAGGAAGAGACATACACTTTTCAAAAAACTAGTGATACAAAGGGGTTATGCAATCAAGTATCCAAGCATGATTTCATGTCATGGGAAAGTACCATAGACACCAACTTTTGTACCCTTAATCAATTGGTTTCTCAACATATCTTATTGGTTTATCTTCATATGGTTTTTATCTAACCTCATAAGCAATGCAACTTATATAGAGAGAGGAAGCTTTTACCTTGCACTATTGAGATTTTTTGATGGGTCTATCATCATTTAAAAGGATAGTGATTAGCAATTTTTGCAAATAACTAAAAACTGCTTCATATAAGAAAGGTTTGATGCTTTCAGACAGTCAGGATAAAAGCATGCAACTTACAAGTAGTAGATATAATAAAGCATCAAGGGTAGTTCATAGTGCTATGGCAGAGGAAAACCATTCAAAGAAGCTAGTAGAGTGATGAAGATGTCAAATTTCAATTACCTATAGGAATTTTTTTTAAAACAATATGTTTTTGAGGGCATCTATTCCAAAACTTATCATGGTTTCAATTGCATTAAAGCAGAATTGTTGTCTCCTGGTCTACATAGATAACAACAAATATGCAAGATACTAATATCTTGTTGTAGTCTCTAGCAGGGTTAACATCTGATAGCAGCCAACTTGTTTTAATTGCTCGCATGGGGTACCAAGTAGCAAATGAGAACAAACTAATAGAGTAGACAGGGACCTAAAGGAATGAGTAGAGGGAAGTTAGATCAATAAGTTGAAGGAAGATTCCAATAATGATCTTGATGATTCAGGAAAAAATCTACACATTCAAAAAATGGTGCAAGGATTTAAGGTATGGAGCAGTTTGAAGAGGGATCACAATACACATCAAGAAAATGTACAAAGGGAATTTTCCACAGTCATAATACATGAAGGATAGTGGTATCAAAATGGTGGAGATTATAATAGTGGGCATAAGGC
>VDFB02331938.1:0-24852 GCA_007258455.2 Sequoia sempervirens
ATATATATATATATATATATATCAAGCCACAAATATCTAGTGAATGCCAAATGACACAAATGAACATTGAATAGTAAGCTCAAGTATTCACAACAAATTTCATAAAGAGTGATAATTGAAAGGAAATAAAAATAAATCGAAACAAGGACATGACCCCAAACTAAATTCATCGAATAAATAAAAGAATGAAAAACACATGTTTTAGAATGTAATACATAGAACAATTATGCACCCAACATCAGGCAATATCTAGTATGTATCAAGTGTATCCAATATGCATCAACCCAAACTCTAAGGCAATGCTAACAAGTTCGGTAAGGGAAGGAAAAAAAAAAATTAAGTGTTACAACATTTACAACATTGAATACCAAAAAAATACATTCCAGTGGCAAAGGAAAATGAATACTTACAATCAATTATCGAATGAAAAGTATGTATATCCTATAACTATCACAATCTACATGGAGAAGTATGGAGTCATGTAAGAATAAAGTTTCTTCTAAATCATGACTTATCTATAGATTACAACTATACAATAGCGGCGGCAAAGGTTTTTATTTAGCTTTGGTTAAGACGATAAGTTAACGAATGCCTAGGAAACGGTTATACAATGAATTGCTTTCACTTAAGTGATTCATGCAACTTAGCCAACACTGAGATTATGCCATGCAAGGTTTCAATTCTCTCTTGTACTATTTATAAATCACACAATAAGCAAAATAAGTACACCCATAACATAAATAAATAGCCGATATTCCCAAAGATGAGAGCCTAAAGTGAGAGTGAAAACAAAAAGAATAGGGAACACATTTTGTATGTTGTAGGAAGGAATATGCATTCAAAAGCATCGATAGAGCCTCAAAAATAAAGAATATAGACAACAAAGAGGTGTTGATAGAAGAACAAAATTCCTTATAAGGCTATCAAAAAGGAAGGAAATGATACCAACATGACACTGGTGCACAAACTAAATTTTGAGAAGATTTATGAAATTTCCCAACAAAATACTTACCTATGGATACACAAAACTACAGGTTCATACAAAATGTATTTATTGGGAGAGCTAAAAGATCTTCAAACAATTGCATTTAGTAGGTGGAGGTAATTAACACATCGAATGCATTGAATGCAGAGTAATCACAAATGATTTATTTGATAAATTTATAGAAGATGCCATTACTACTTGTTTTCAATTTAGAAATAAATAAACTAAGAAACGTTTTATTTCAAGACAGTAAAAGCATTCAAGATGTTTTAGAAATGGAGAAAGAATTCACAAGGAATGAAACCTAGTTTAAATCAATTGGTTGAGCTAAGAAATGATGTCGAACCCCTTAATCCTAGCTTGCAACTCCAACACATAGTTCAAAGCCTAACAATCTATGTAGAACCAAATTCTAAATCTCCAAGACAAATAAGAAACCAAAAGAAGACCTCTTAGAACAAGAAAACATTCACGGAAATAAGAAAGAAGAATTAGTTTTTTCAGAAAAATCTCAAAAGCCCCTATCTTTAAGCAATTTAACTAATTTATTCTTCACTCCACAATCATTTCTTTAATTTCATTATTTTATTTTCCCCACTACCACCAACTACCACTATTTATTATTATTTTTATAATTTAACCATACTATAATATTTTCACATAAAAATTCAACAATTAAAATATTTAATTTATTAATTTAATCTTTCATTTTAATTTTGTTTGCACCATACCATAATTAATATATTTATTACAATATTTCTTAAAATTAACTCAGACTTTTAATTTATTTAAATCAAATAAAGCCATTAATAATATTTTATTTAACTTAATAGATGTATTATCAATATTTTCATTTATCAACATCACAATGTATTAAAGCATTTATTTTGATTATCAAAATATTTTTAGCTTTAATACTTTATTTTAAATGTAATAATAAATCAAAGCACTAATTGACCAGATTTAAATCAAATGGACTAAACACCAATCCATACTTGACCACAAAGCGAAGTCGACAAGCATGACCACAACAACATTAACAGGGTGAATCATGGAGGGGCACTACAATTGGTATATATATAATTGTTGTGGATGAGCCATAAGTACACATCCTTGACTTGATTTGGATCTATTCCTATCCTATCTTTTGACACAATGTGCCCAAAATATTGCCCTCCTCAACACCAAATATGCACTTCTTGGGGCTTAATAAAATTATATATTCTAGAAATATTTTCAAAATAAGCTCAAGATACTTTCAATTATCACCTCTTTCCTTTGAGAACATTGTGAAATCATCTTGGTATACAACCATAATCTCATCAATGAGACTAGAAAAATCTGCATCTATTGCTGTTTGGAAATTTTAACTTATATTATTTAAACCAAATGGCATCCTTACATACACATAAGTACCCCATGGATTGGTGGTCATCTTATGTTGCTTTGATTTTTTTATAACCACTTGGTTGTAACTTAAGAAGCCATCTATCATGGGCATTCTTTCTAATCTAGTTACCATTTGTAATATATTATCCATGCTTGCAAGAGGGTAGCTATCCTTAAAGAACTTAAGGTTTGGGTTCCTAAAGCCCACACACAAACTTATCTCTCCATTATTCTTCCTCACTAGGATAAGGTTGGATAACCACTTTGAGTTCCTAATAACCTTAACAATACGTGTCATTTTGCATTTGTGGGGATATGGTAGGGCTGATAGGTTTTTGTTTCTTCCAAAAAATATTTTCATCTAGTTGAAGAGGAATGTTATGATGAAACAAATCTTACTAGTATGTTTGAATCTCCTTGTAGGACTAAGAAAAACACTTATTAATTTTTCTCAATAAGGGGATTATCATTTTCTTCTCCTTTGGTTAAGTATTTTACAAATAAAAATCATCTTTGTGTTCTCGTGTGTTCCCAGGTTCACACCTTCAACATTATCTCCATGAGTTAGTTTGTTCTTATTCCAATAACAATCCTCATTATTAAAAATATACTCTAAAACAACCAGCCCTTTTGGAATAGTATTTTTCTTTATTTGTACCACTTCATTCCCAAACAAGGTCTCTCTTCCATCTTCTATTTCTATCATAGGTTACCAATCAATCAACTAAATATCAAATTCATCTAGACCATTCAAGAATTTGTATATTTGTTGGTTTTCAACAAACACTTGTCAACTACATATGTTTTCTAGTACAATAGATCTTTCTATGATTTCAATGATTTAATGACATAAAGGAAGGTTTGAATCTAGGTCATATCTTGATGTTATAACTATAAGAGCATCTTCTTGAATTTTGTCACTTCTATCCACCCATTCAATGTTAATAAAATCAAATAGTTTCGTGTTATCCCAAAAAAAATTCTTATATGATCTTAACTTGTTCTCTTTCACCACATACCTTCCTTTTTCTTATTCCACTATTAATTTTGAATTCATAAAAATTTCTAAGCATTTAATTCCATTCTTGTGAGCAATATTCAACTTCAATAGAAGGGCATCATACTCAGGTATATTGATTTTGCATTAGAAAGAGAGTCTAGTAGAGAAATTTCATATTTTCTCATTTGAAGATATTAGAATAATACCAATGCTAGCACCTTTTTTTGAGAGAGATCTATTAAAAAATTTAGTCCAAATATCATCGCTAAGTTTCTTATAGGCATGGGATAGAATAATAACATTATCTTATATCTCAAGTTCCTCACAATAACTTACCAGATGGTCTATACTCAAATTAAAAAAATCACCTCATTAGGAGATTTGTAACAATCTTCAATATTATCCAATACTCATTGATTTCAACTTCATATTTTCACCATGGAAAAGAATAGTGGTATAAGAGAGATCAATTTGTATATTTCTACCAATGAATGTTTCCCACTTCTTATTCAATAGGATACCCTATTTAGGAGGGAAATCCACAATTATAATATCCATCAAAAATGATTTTTTAGGGTAAGCAGTCAATTGAGCTTCCACATTGCTCAACACTTCAATGACATTTAACTCTCTAGAGTCTATAGAAAAAACATATTTCATAGGACTTTGACTCTTGTAAACCAATCTCATTCATTACCTATAGAGACATGACATTATTAGAGTCACTTGAATCCAACATAAAATTATGGAGAAGCCATCCATTAATCACTAAAGTGGTGTAGGAAGGGTCTACACTTAGCTAACTATTGACAATAGAAGCCTTGGTTATACCACAATAGTTTCTTTATTTTCTACATTCTTTTCTTCTTCATTTGGGACATCAACATGTTTCCTACGTACATCAACAAAGATGAAATACAATGCTCTCATCTTATGTTCACGAATCCTAAGAGCCTCACTCAAAGATAATGAAATTCTCACTTAAATAAGAATTTATGCAATATCTATTGTATTATATGTTGGCAAAGGTGTATACATGCTATGGTTAAATTATTTGCATCAAGAATGCAAGGCACCAATATGATTGTGTAATGAATGAAAAAGTTTAACTTCTACAAATGCAATCTTCCTTAAGAATTAACCTCATCCAATACACTAGGATAAACTAGTTGTTTTAAATTTATTTAAAACTATTCGAATTTATTAAATATAAAAATGTAAATGGCTAACTAAAATCTTTAAAGGAAACAAACTCGTAAATATATCTACTAACATAAAACTAACTATAACTTCTTATTTACATAAATGAAAAATACAAGAAATGAGGAACTTGGGGTTGAAATCTGGAGATCATTAGAAATGATTCTAGTGTATTGCATAGACGTCTATGTGTTGCACTATCATTTCTACGAACGTGTAGAGAAACACCCAAAAATTGTGAGAACCCAACTTAGTTGTTCAACTAGCCTACAAAACCCAAAAATAAGAAAACACCAACAAATACCATAGAACATGAAAATAGCACAAGTCTTATAAAATTTATATGAATAATAAAAATAGATTTAAGAATAAGAAAGCAATTGAAAATCTTCATGTAGTTGAATGCTCTAAAAAATACTTGAAACAAAATGGAGAATTTTTTTGGGTGGCTATTTAGGGATTTACCTTAGTCAAATCTCTGTTATGGTATTTTTGCCTCCACAATAGCCAATATAGATAGATGAAAAAAATAGTGTGTGTTACTATTTTAAGCGCATCGATAAATAAGAACAATGAAAAATCAAAATGAAGAAAATAGTGATGTGATAATACCAAGGTGCTTGAGGGCACAAGAAATGCTTGTAACAATAATGAGAAATAAAAATAATATCACCTATAGAGGCTTGAGGAATTTGAGAGAGGGAGAGTTTCAAAGAGTGATGTAAAAAGTGTTGTGTAAATCTTGCGAGTTTTGTGAGAGCCAAGAGAGAGAGAGTTCTCCAAAAATGAAAATTTAGATTAAAAAATGAGAAGAGTACAGAGGAAGAGGCTGATGAGCTATTTGGAATCATTATGTCTTTTCCATTGACCTAGGAAGGTGACAAGTGGGAAGACACTCATAAATTACTTTCAAATGATAAATTGTCATAGGATGCTAGCACAATGCACAAACATTTGTTCTAAGTGATATTGTCCAAATAATTTATGCTAAAAACTGATGAAATAATAGGAAAAAATATGGTGAACATAAAAGTGACAAAAAAAGGTGACCACAAGAAAGGAGGCCTAAGAACCTTGAGAAGGAGAAAGGATGATGCAAGGGTTAGAATAATCCTTCACAAAAAATAAGAGAATAGACAAAAAAATGGACATAAACCATAAGTGTGAATAGCAAGGGTGTGCAATTTTTGATAATACATTTTTCTCCAACTTTAGCCATATTATAAACCTACATGAATATGCATGATAAAGTAAAATGGAAAGGACTGAAAGGAAAATAAAATAACAACACCAAAAGGTATATTGTAGAGGATGATGAAAAATATTAAATCAAAGGAACCATGCCATAAGATTAAGAAGCTACAAAAATATATTAGACAAAAAAAAACTTGCACAAGGAAACACAGTTAGTGAAAAAACCCACAAAACCACTAGGTTAGAACACCATAAATATATACATATATAGAATAATACATAACCCATATAAAAAAAAATGATAAAATTTTATGTCAAAAAATTGAAAGAGACCTCGATGTGGATGTTTTCTCAATACCATGCATCATCCTCAAAATGTAATAAAATAAAAGGAAAAACACAAAAGAATTCTGAAACAAAGAGATGAATGTGATGAAATGATTAGTTTATTCAAGAAGAGAATGCATACAAATATATAGGGAAGTAATCAATATAAAAGAGATTACATGACTCAAACAATAGCTTTCTTTGGACCACTAGGGGTCATGCAAATTATGATATAAAAATGGATCGTAGGTTAGCAAGTTGTGTTATGCTAGGTGACCATAGATGTAAAAGGTAATTTGTATGAACCACATACTCTAGCAAGTTTCATTATGCTAGGTGGCTCATAGATTATCAAGGTAGGACATATGAAGGCCCATAAGTTAGCAAGTTGTATTATGCTACGTGGTTCACATGCTACCAACACTATATGGAGCATAATGAAACTAATTCCATCGGGTGAAAATTAAACAAGGTGAAACAAGGATGCACAAGTTAGCATAATATATGACCCCCCTTAAAATATTCACATGTATGGTATGCCAATACTTTAAGGTAAATAAAGGGGGAAGAAATAAGATAGGGGATCCTTAGGAAGGATGCGCACCTCCAAACCAAATTTTCCTTTCCCCCTAGAATTTTGGTGAAGACAAGAATGATTAATAATATTGTGTTGTTACTAAAGAGAAATTATTGTTTCATATGAGATTATAGCACCTTGAATGGAAATGAGAAAATAAATAAAGATATGAATGCCACATAGTTGTTAGAAACACAATAGAAGAAGAATAATACTTATCATGTGGAATGCATTGGATAGAGGTGAACCTCCATGCCACTTGTCATGCCAAGAAGAAACATGTGCATCAATAGAGGGAAGAGTCACAACACTAGAGTCAAGAAGTTTTTTTTTTATCTTGCAAGGCTCAAAATTCATTGATGGAATGAAAAAACACTCAATGATATGCACAAAAAGGATGTTTTATTTGATTGTGTTGAGGAAAATTATTATGTGCAGTAGAAAGAAGAGTGATTAGGTGGGATTTGAGAAGCCACAACAATATATTATCTTTCTTAGATAAAGGAGAAGAAGTAGGAAACAAATATTTTTCTTGTGGAGAAATGTTTAAATTCTCAAAAGAAGAAGTCACAGAGACATCAGACAATGGAGGGGATGCAAAAAGAGGATAATATTGGTAACCTAAAACCACAATATAAAATTATATTGTAGGTTCCACAAGGACCTTAAATCCTTGTTCCATGTTCCCAAGACCCTTTTTTTTTATATCCATGCTTAGAAATAATTTTAAATTCAAGCTCATAATGTTCATCCAATGAACATAGAGAAGGAGAGAAACATCACTAGCCTTAGAAAAATGAGATGTATAATTGCATGTTTGGGAATAAGTACTAGTTGAATTCATAGAAGAAGGATCAATTCTAGCATGAGAATGTGGATCCTCATAAAATTAAGGAATGCAAATGTTAGAAGGGTCAACCTTATACTCACTAGGCCCATGGGGGATAAATTCTAAGGAGACCCCATCATCACTAAGACATGCATTTTTAGAAGAAGGCGTTGGTGTTCCAAATCATACAATCCAATTAATCTTATAGACTATCCACTTTCTAATGATCAGAATCAATGGTGGATTTTTCCAACTGACAAGATTCAGTCAAAGACTAAGATCTTCTACACTTCTGGCTCTGCAGGACCAAGGTGGGTCAACCTATACAATTTCTAAAACTTAATTCAGCCATACACAGACATTGCTTTTTATAGAAGATAACTCCCAATGAAAACACACTAAGGAAAGCATTGAAAACCTCAAATATAGCTAAATTATTAGTCTCTCAACACTCAATTAGCAATTGAGAATCATAACACTAAACCTCAACCAAACAATAGTGATTTAAAATGATTTTGAATTTAAACTTGTTTATGAGATGCATCAAGCTGAAGAATAGATTAGTGCCTAATTGTGGGCCATGGAGTCAAACTCATAAAGAAAACTTCATCAAAAAATAAACTTCAACCAGTGAATTCACAACTGTTAGTGTATTACATCAATAGATCCTCTCCTATTATCAATCAAATTCTTCTTATCAGATCCAACTTGCACACTTGAAATCATAATTATCTGTTCAAAGTATTTAACCATTTCATTGAAACAAAACCATAAACAGATAAAACATTCTCAAAAAATTGAGATGAAAAATCCAAAGATACTTTGTATTATTAAATTCATATATGACTTAAACTGTACAAGTTTGGATACATTCATGACTTTCATGATTTATTTGCACAATCCAGCTGATATTTACTCATGAAATCACCAATGAAAGCTTCACAGACTCAATTTATGGCTCAAAACTCAACATTTTCTATCTACCCAGCCCCATACAAGAATTCAGAACCCTTTACAAATGAGAAAAGAAGAGAAGAAATAGAAGAATAGAAGGCTCCAAAAGTTGATTTGTTGAAGACATCTAATAGCTCCATCCACCGTCAATCCACAAAATTGCAAAGAATCTCTCCTCTCTCTTCCTTCAAAAAACTTTGCCTCTCAATTTTCCTTTGCAAACCAAGTTGTCAAGCAACTGAAAGTTTTCCCATGTGGAGAATCTCCATCATTCACTCAGTTGTGTAAAAATACCTCTACTTTCCTGTGAAAATTTCACATTTTTGCTCTTTGTAAATGTTTTCCCTTTGTATTAAAAGCATGACATTTAATAAAACATTCACCTAGGAAAATAAAATATTTACTTTGTGCCATTCAATTTTTTTATTTTAAAATGTTTGCTCAACATGCATTTAAAATATTCTACTATAAGAAATTTTTTCCCAGACCTATTTGCTTTTTACTCGTGTTACCTCCAATATTGAAATATTTCAAAAATATTTGCCTTCACGTGCATTTTAAAAGCATGGCCTTTTAGTTTCACTTAACAAAGTGAAAAGCTTTAATATTTTATCATTAGGCAACAAAAAATTTCCATGCTTATAATGTTTCAAATGTTTCACTTAAAACATTTGCCCATGGAAAAAACACTTCGTTTAAAATATTTGTTTAAAATAAACTTTTTGGGAAAAAATTCATTTTACTCACCCCTTTAAGCTTTATTGCCCAACATCATGCAATTCTTTATTTTGGACTTTTGAGAAAAGTTTTTTAATTAAAAATTCCATTAGGCAACATTAACTTCACCCTCTTAAGGAAACTCTGTCAAGCCCACCACCTCCATGTGGCACAATCTCGCTCATCCCGTACCATAGAAATTAATGAGTGTGCAACTTTACCCTGTGAGACAACGAGTAATGACTAAGATTTGACTTGCTATCTCACAAACCATTGATCTCCTTTTAGTTTTTTTTTTCCCTAATCCACATTCATCGGGTTTCTGTAACTCTTCCTCATGCATTCATGGCAGCTTTAAACAACTTGGAGACATTTTCATTGCAAACTCCATACACTCAATGCTCAGGTTCTCCTCCGCATAATACAATGGCTTCCTCATCATGTTCCTCTTGTTGCATTTAGTGGATCTCCAACAATACCACCAATGCTCTACTCTACAGGGTATGTTTGGGCCTTTTCAGCAAATATCTTTTGGTCTATTTACTATGCAGTGCTAGTTCTCCATGGTGTTGACCCCTCCTTTGGTTTGAGCCATCTCATTGTTTGAAAGTTTTAGAGGATTTTTCAACATATCTATTTTGCATGTGAACAACCATAGTGCTCCATGAGATCACATTCATTTGGGGTTTTGTTTTGCAGCCAACAAGTCATGTGCCTTCTCTCTAAATGAATTTTCTCTAAACTTTGAAAACCCTTTCAACAAATTGATTCTCATTGCAAGTGCAACCCTCACTATAGGTGCCCTGCCAAATGCATTTGCTTGAAAGTTACTAAAGTCATTTCACTAGATCCATTTTTTTGTGTATATCCTATAGCCATGGTATTCCTATGTGATTATGGTGCATTGAAAACCCTTGAAGAAATCTATTTCATTTGTTTTTTGTCCTCTAATCTAGTTTGGGCCCCTTCAATGAGCATTTTACTTCAAAGTTATTTAGGCCTTTTAGCGCATTTGTTGTGTGCATGCATATATCTTTGTGGAAAATATGGAATTCACTGAGACCACTATTATTTTAGGCATGTTACCACACAATTAACTTTCCCCGTCCAAATACATTTCCTTTTGATGTTTCATTTTGCTTTAGACCATGAGCAATCAATTTTTATCATACAATCTTAATTTAACTCCTCTCAACCAATCAGTGTTGGGTGTGTTGGCATTTCAAGAAGTCATATTAGCTTGGGATTTAATCACCCTTCTTAGTTGAACATAGGGGGAGATGCTTCATGTCCCACTATCTTCTTTAGCATACTCTGTTTAAAATTCTTTTCAACTCAAAATGAGTGCCCTTGGAATAAAGTATAAAGTTAGCTTGATAATTCTCCAACTTCCCACATATGATTTATATCCCTTGATTACTTACAATGTAAGTAACATCATCTGATCAGGACATCGAAAGAAACTAAGTTATTTCCTTCTCCAAAATTCTCCCATATTCTTTGCATATGTTGTTCCTACTTCACACTTGTGATCCCTTTCAATATCTTTATTTACTTGGGGACATGATTTTCAAGCTCCATATTTGAAAAATGGATCTTTCTTTGCATTTCAAATATTTGAGGCAATTATATTTGTATACACCATTACATACTTGCCAATTCAAAGTCATTTGCTTGATGTGGTTGCAACACTGCAACAATTGCAAGTTCATGATCATGCAAAGCATGTCAGGCCCCATGTGGCCTGACTAATTTTTGTTTTGTTTTTAGAAAAAATTTATGCTCAATTGACTTGAAATTTCCTTTTGAATGCTCTATGTATGAAAATTTGAAATGGGTTGTCATCAAAAATTACTTTCAGGCACTTTTGAAAAATGAACAAAACTGGCTAAGTTGGCTCTAGAATCAGCTTGGGAAACTGGTCAAATGATGTCTTGGAGCAATGAAAACTTGCAAGCTTTTAGATGTTCAGTCCAAGAATGGAGTGAAAAATATGGCTCAGTGAAACATATCACGAGGTGAAAGTTATTAATTGCCAATGTTGCTTACTCAAACTTTCAGCAACAACCTGTTCATAACCAATTAAAATTGACCAAATCACCATTTTGGAAAAATACCAAATTAACTCCTAGCGAGTTGCCATTCCACACAATAGATCATTTTGGTAGAGTGAGCATGTTTGCAAGAGAAATTTTATTGAATCATCATCCATCAAAAGATATTGAAGGTCAAATTTGACCACCTAGAAAGATTTTTGAAAATGTAGGTGTAAAATAGGAGAAATTGCATTTGGTTTTGACTTGTTAAAAATAGTAAATCAGCTCATGAGACTTTGGAACCTAACATGGGAGCAAATTTTGGTATGGATAATGGAGAAAAAAATTCATTTTTGACATGAAAATAATTTGGTTGGAAAATACAAGCTCAAACGAGAGGCTACTTTACAAAACTGACAGTTTACAAACGTAAAAAAAGTGCCAAAACCCTCCAGCTTTTCCTTTCAAAACCTTGAAAAAACTTATCATGGGAAGCTAAAAATTGACATGCACATTCACATATGACACATGAGTGGGCTTGCAAATGGGTTTTTCTTGAAAATCAACTGGCTTCGAAATATGACTGTCCAAAGTAGGTCACTTAGGAAGATTCTTTAGGTGCACTTTTGAGAGTGCAAAGGCAAAATTTTCAATATGGGCACTTCAAATTTGCAAAATTTGAGAGTGCCATCAGTGGCTCTGACTGGGGATGTATGCCCCCTATGGGCATAGCAAGATTCCAGATCTCTAAGGAGTAGACCAAATACTGAGTCCATCAGTTGTCCTCAAATTGCTCCTTTATTCAACCTTCTTTTTCAACTTAATCTCATGACCCCAAGCCACCAAATGAAATATGAGAGTTAGTATTTACCTCTGTCAAACACCAATCTGATAAAAGAGTTGATCTCCCTCAACTCATACTTGCCTCTATCAAACCACAACAACATGATTGATTGCACTTGTGCGAACACAAGTATCAAGTTGCCCTTGTGCAAGTGGAAACTTTCTCCTTGTTTAGCTTTGTCATCAAGTGGTAGCCAAATCAAATATGCCATATTATTGTCACTCTCTTCATTTTTTGATTTTGTATCAAGTGGCAACATTTGAAGATGGTGATCAACCACATGAAAGCATAGCCTAATCACAACCATCCGCCTGATTAAACATGTTGGTACCTCCCAAAAGGAAATCATATTCAGTATTATCAACATATTTATAATCATTGTGCATCTGAGACTCAAGCACACTTTCAAATGTGGCAACAACTTATCACATTCATCATATAAATCACTCTCAAGCTAAAAAAAACTTTCTTCAGTGTCTTGCACATTGCCACACTTTGTGAAAACTCCTTCCAGTTGACAAAAATAGTATTCACATTCTACTATATGGCTGGTACTATTAATCTCAATCTAATTGTTAGTTTGTGAACCATAGGTGAAACCATCACAAGAACTTACCGAAAGATCTTGCTCGTCATGCAAACTATCTCCAAGTGTATGAAAGAGATACACTCATGCATTGGAACACTCTGTAACTATCCATCATGCTGGTACTCAGAATCATCAGAGATTTCTAACTTATCCTCATTTGTAGTCATCTTGTCATCCTCTGAACATAAGGTATCAGCACTTTCAGCATCCCAAGCTTGCTCAACAATGGGAAATTCTGGTTCAGAAAGACAATTTGATTTCTCATTGAAATCAACATTCATATTCATATTCAAAGACTCATGACTAGACTCATTCAAGTCAGCAAACAAAAACTTTCCTAAATTTGCATTAAAATTCTCAAGACTTGGCTCATTAGGTATGCAATCCTCAAGGTCATCTATTGTTTCAAACTCCTCATACAGTGCATCATTTTCATCAAATGGTTGCTTTTCTTTATCCACATTATCATCATCATGATCAGTTGGTTCATAATTGGAAGAAGAATAAAAAACACATGCATTGTACTGTGCATCTTGAAGACCATCATCACTATCAAAGTCAACGTGAGAGGCACACAACAGCTAAGATTTATTCTCATGTGCATATTTCTAATATTCTGTGGTCAATAGATTTGAAATTTTTTCATTGCTCAATAGATCATTGTTATGATCCATTCTTTCAACCACTTCCTCTTCTTGACCTTTACTTGAATTGGATACATTATCAAATTGTAGATCAAGATATCCCATGATTTCATCATCTTCAAAGTCTGAAAAACTCAATGGTTTGATCATAAACAGGAGCTCCCCAATCATAGAAGATTGAATTGCTAACAACCTTGTCAAGAGCATGGTCACAATCTATCATAGAGAATAGGTTGTCCATTTGTTCATTCTTATTCACCTCCAGGCTGTCATAACAACAATCTACATCATTTTGCAACTCAACATTGGACTGGGTGTCTTCATTAAGCTTGTCATTTTCATCCTCTTGAGGGTTGACACAAGAATTTTCACTGTCAAATTGAAAACCATCAATGGTTTCTTCATTACAGTTGCTTGTGCTTGATCTTTCCAATTGAAGCTCATTACATATTCCATCACTTGCAACTGATATACTGACATTCTCAAAAAGACTTCTCAAATCAGCAAACTTCGATGTCTCATTATGGAGACTTGCATCAAAACTACTTTCAACACATGTAGAATTGACATGATCAATTGTATCATAACATTTCTGATCACATATCTCTTCTTCAAAGAGTAAATCCAACTCATATCCCTCTTCATGCTCTTGGCTTGGAAAACTTGGTTGCTAATTTTGATTTGGCTACCTTTCTTCTGTAAGTTATTCAAAGACAACTTCCTCATCACCTGATGATGCATCATTCTCATCTTCTACCTTCTCAAGTATGAACTAGTCTGAAGATCTCTGATCATTTGCATTCACATAGCTACTGATTTCATCAAAATGTTTGCCCGAAATCGATGACAACAAACTTTGCATATATTCATTCCTCTGCGTCTCCAAATTATCTATAAATGTGTAAGCCATCTGCATACTCAATATTCTAAAATATTTTAACAGTGCACTAGAGATCCCTCCTCAAAGGCTTCAAAATACATATGAATACAATATGGAGTACTAGGTCTGAAACTCTCTAGGATTAGTGAAAGAGCAACAACAAATCGGTGACTGAAATCAATGCTTGATTCTTCATTTTGTTTCTTGATATGCTTTAACCTTGTGATAAGGTTAGAAGGTTGTCTTGCAAATTATTCTCCATGGGCATTCACTAATTTATCCCAACAAGGAAAATATTTCTTAGGAAAAATCAAATACCAATCCCAAGCTCTTGCTTCAAGGGATCTGACAAAAAATCTCGTCCACATATCTTGATATCGAAATGAATGTTTCTCCATGAAGTTGGAATTTTTTTTGACATGTGCATCCCCTTCACAAACTTTGTATCCATTAAATCTAGGAATATTCTTATAGACTTGAGCTAGCATACTTTTAGTTTTGTAATCAACCCATTACAAATCTAATTGAGCATACAATGGATCAAAGGAATTGACAATAGGTGCATTAACTTGGAAAGTAGAAATAGTATGATTGTCTCTTAACTGGGCCTGTTGAAACATTCAGTGTCTTTTATCCATCTCTTTAAGTCCCCTTTCAAACACAACTTTCCATTCTCACCTTATCTTATGCCTATGCACTCTTGGATTTTTGCACTTTGGTGTCTCAAATGTATGAGGATTATTAGAATTTTGACACTTCTTGAAAAGTTGTATCAAAGTGTCTACAGGTATGGCCATTTTATCTTGGTTCTCCATGGATATTTGCAAATCAAGACTAAAATAATTTTGCATAATCACAACCATGACCAAATGAAGGATTACTATGACAATTGCTGACATGGTAATAACCTGGGCTTGAAATATATGATAAATCAAATGGATGGAAATCCATAAGATATACAAATGCATTCTAACCATCCACAACATCAAATATTTGAGCACTAGACAAAATTATTTCAATGGAACTGCAATTATATCTAACATAACAGATCCAACAAACAGAAGTGTGCAAACTCAATATAATTGTTCTTTCCCTTTATTAGTGCTAATTCACTCAATAGGGAACCAATTTTTTTCCTAAGATGTTCAAATATGGTTTCCATACACAAATTTTGTGAAAACCAAGAGTGAAGAATACCTGGAAACGTTGTAGCTACTGCAAATTGTTCTTTTGATTAGAAATATTGTACATTTGGAACTATATTCACCTCTTCAATAGGTTCTTCTTGACAGATTCACCACCTCTCTTCATAGAGGACTGAACTTCAAATAGCAGGAAGTTCCTTCACATGTAAATTTATTTATGAGTTTCTTTCACCAGTAGAGCACCATGGATCATGAAATCTTTTAGGTTCACTGCAACAAATTCCTTCTCCATGTTTGAATTCCTTAAGTATTTGAACCAAATTTAGAATGAAAAATAATAATATGACTTTTTAACTAAGCAGTTTGCACTTGGAGATTCAAATTTCTCCCCAGTAAATTTTCCATCCCATTGGTGTTTCAAATTGAACAATCCAATGAATCCTATAGACTAGCCACTTTCTAATGATCAGACTCAATGGTGGATTTGGACAAATGACAAGATTCAATCAAAGACTGATATCTTTTGTACTTCTGGCTCTGCAGGACCAAGGAGGGTCAACCTATGCAATGCCTAAAACTTAATTCAACCATACACAAACATTTCTTTTTATAGCAGATAACTCCGAATGAAAATACACTAAGGAAATCATTGACAACCTCAAATTTGGATAAATTCTTAGTCTCTCAACACTCACTCAACAATTGGGAAGTAGAACACTAAACCTCAACCAAACAATAGTGAATTAAAATGACTTTGAATTTATACTTGTTTCTGAGATGCATCAAGCTGAAGAATAGACTAGTGCCTAATCATGGGCCATGGAATCCAATCCATAAAGAAAACTTCATCAGCAAATAAACTTCAACCAGTGGATTCATAACTGCTAATGTATTACATCAATATATCTTCTCCTGTTATCAATCAAATTCTTCTTATTAGATCCAACCAACACACTTGAAATCACAATTATCTGTTCAAAGTATTTAACCATTTCATTGAAACAGAACCATAGACAATATAACAATCTCAAAAAATTGAGATGAAAAATCCAAAGATACTTTGTATTATTGAATTCATATGACTTAAACTATACAATTTTGGAGACAATTTGATGAAATTCATGACTTTCATGATATATTTGCACAAATTGGCTGATATTTACTCATGAAATCACCAATGAAAGCTTTACAAACTCAATTTATGACTCAGAACTCAACATTTTCTATCTACCTAGCCTGATACAAGAATTTAGAACCCTTTAAAAATGAGAAAAGAAGAGAATAAATAGAAGAATAGAGGGTTCCAAAAGTTGATCTATTGCAGACATTTGGCTGCTCCATCCACCGTCAATTCACAAAATTGCAAAGAATCTCTCCTCTCTCTTCAACAAAATTTTCCTCTTAATTTTCCTTTGCAAACCAAGTTGTCAAGAAATTGAAAATTTTCTCATGTGGAGAATCTTCATCATTCACCCAGCTATTTGTGAATGTTTTCCCTTTGTATTAAAAGCATTGCATTTAATAAAACATTCACCTGGGCAAATAAAATATTTACTTTGTGCCATTCAATTTTTTTTATTTTAAAATGTTTTCCCAACAAGCATTTAAAATATTCCACTTTAGGAAAATTCTTCCTAAACTTTTTTTCTTTTTATCTGTTTTACCTCCAATATTGAAATATTTCACAAATATTCCCCTTCACATGCATTTTAAAAGCATGGCCTTTTAATTTCACTTAACAAAGTGAAAAGTTTTAATATTTTATCATTAGGCAACAAAAATTTTCCATTCTTATAATGTTTCAAATGTTTCACTTAAAACATTTTCCCATGCACAAAACACTTTGTTTAAAATAAAATTTTTGGGAAAAAATTCGTTTTACTCACCCCTTTAAGCTTTACCGCCTAACATCATGCAATTATTTATTTTGGACTTTTGAGCAAATTTTTTTAATTAAAAATTCCACCAGGTAACATTAACTTCACCCTCTCAAGGAAAATTTTCCAAGCCCGCCACCTCCATGTGGCACAATCTCGCTCATCTCACGGCATTAATGAGCGTGCAAATGTACCCTGCGAGACAATGAGAAATGACTAAGATTTGAATTTCTATCTCACAAACCATTGATCTCCTTTTAGTTTATTTTTTCCCTAATCCTCATTCATTAGGTTTTTATAACTCTTCCTTGTGCATTCATGGTGGTAGGTTTCTTTAAACAACTTGGAGACATTTTCATTGCAAACTCCAGACAGTCAATGCACAGGTTCTCCTCTGCATAATAGGATGGCTTCCTCATCATGTTCCTCTTGTTGCATTCAATGGATCTGCAACAATAGCGACAATGATCTTCTTACAGGGTGTGTTTGGGCCTTTTCAACAAATCTCTTTTGGTGTATTTACTTTGCAGTGCTAGTTCTCCATGGCCTTGACCCCTCCTCTAGTTTGAGCCATCTCATTGTTTGAAAGTTTTAGAGGATTTTTCAACATATCCATTTTGCATGTGAACAACCATAGTGCTCCATGAGATCACATTTATTTGGGGTTTTGTTCTACAACCAATAGATTGTGTGCCTTCTCTCTAAATTTCTCTAAACTCTGAAATCCCTTTCAACAAATCCATTCTCATTGTAAGCACAACCCTCACTACAAGTGCCTTGCTAAATGCATTTTCTTGAAAGTTACTAAAGTCATTTAACGAGATCCATTTTTTCGCATATATCCTACAACCATGGTATTCCTATGTGATTATGGCGTGCTAAAAACCCTTCAAGAAATCTATGTTATTTGTTTGCCATCCTCTAATCTAGTTTGGGCCCCTTCAATGAGAATTTTGCTTGAAAGTTATCGAGGCCTTTCAACGCATTTGTTGTGTGCATGCATATATCTCTGTGGAAAATATGGCATTCATTGAGACCACTATTATTTGAGGTGCATTGTCACATAGTTAAATTTCCCTGTCCAAATACATTGCCTTTTGATGTTTCATTTTGCTTTAGACCATGGGCAATCAAATTTTATCATACAATCTTCAGTTAGCTCCTCTCAACCAATCGGTGTTGGGTGTACTAACATTTTAAGAAGTCATATTAGCTTGGGATTTAATCATCCTTCTTAGTTGGACATAGGGGAAGATGCTTCATGTCCATTGTCTTCTTCAGCACACTCTGTTTAAAATTCTTTTCAACTCAAAATGAGTGCCCTTGGGATAAAGTATAAAGTCATCTAGAGAATTCTCCAACTTCCCACTTATGATTTCTATCCCTTGATTACTTACAATGTAAGTAACACCATCTAATCACAACATCCAAAGAAACTGAGTTATTTCCTTCTCCAAAATGCTCCTATATTCTTTGCATATGTTGTTCCTACTTCACACTTTTGATCCCTTTCAATATCTTTAGTTACTTGGGGACATGATTTTCAAGCTCCATATTTGAAAAATGGATCTTTCTTTGCATTTCAAATCTTTGAGGCAATTGTATTTGTATACCCCATTACATTCTCGCCAATTCAAAGACATTTACTTGATGTGGTTGCGACACTGCAACAATTGCAAGTTCATGATCATGCAAAACATGTCTGGCCCCATGTGGCCCGACTAAAAACATTTTCATTTTCAGAAAAATTTTTATGCTCAATTGACTTTACACTTCCTTTTGAATGCTCTAGGTATGAAAATTTGAAATGGGTTGTCATCAAAACTTACTTTCAGGCACTTTTGAAAAATGAACAAAATTGGCTAAGTTGGCTCTAGAATCAGCCTGGGAAACTGGTCAAGTGACCTCTTGGAACAATGAAAATTTTGCAGGCTTGTAGATTTTCGGTCCAAGAATGGAGTGCAAAAGATGGCTCAGTGAAAAATATCATGAGGTGAAAGTTATTAACTTTCAAAGTTGCTTAGTCAAACTTTTTGCAACCTATTCAAAACCAATTAAAACTGACAAAATCATCAATTTGGAGAAATACCAAATTAACTCTTGGTGAGCTGCCACTGGACACAGTAGACCATTTTGGTACAGTGAGCATGTGTACAAGAAGAATTTTCTTGAATCATCATCCATCAAAATATATTGAAGTTCAAAGTTGACCACCTAGAAAGGTTTCTGAAAATGCAGGTGCAAAATAGGAGAAATTGCATTTGGTTTTGACTTGTTAAAAATAGCAAATTAGCTCATGAGTTTTTGAAACTTGACATGGTAGGAAATTTTGGTATTAAGAATGGAGAAGAAAATTCGTTTTGACATGACAATCATCTGGTTGTAAAATACAAGCTCAAATGCAAGGGTACTTTCTAAAGCTAACAGTTTGCAAACAACAAAAAAGTGCCAAAACCCTCCAGCTTTGCTTTTCAAAACCCTGACAAAAATTATCTTGGGAAGCTAAAAATTGACATACACGTTCACATATGACACATGATTGGGCTTGCAAATGGGTTTTTCTTGAAAATCATCTGGCTCTGAAATATGACCCTCCAAAGTAGGTCACTTAGGTAGATTCTTCATGTACACTTATGAGAGTGTAGAGGCAAAATTTTCAATATGGGCACTTCAAATTTGCAAAATTTGAGAGTGCCATTAGAATGAAAATCATCATCAAAAGGGGAAATGATGTTGTTTTAGAGTTTGGTGTAGAAGAAGGTATAAATTTGTGAAGATGACGAGTATCAATATTCATATTATCTAATTAAACCTATTGACATTATTGAAATGGGTTAGTATCTTATTTTATTGTATGTACTTTATTATTATGGATGAATTTAATGGATTGATGTAAGGTAGACGAGATTGCATGTATACCATGTATCCATAGTCAACATAGAAGAATATTATGTGAAAAAGTACCTAGAATTACATATACTAGGTTAGGTAAGGTAACATATCTTGGTTGAAGAGGTAATAAATTACCGTTCCAAGAGCTTGTCGACGAACATTATAAAACACATAAATAGAAAGAGAGAGAGATGTAGCAATAAGAGAAGAATGATCTACATGAATATAGGGTAATGAATCATCACAAACAATAAGACTTGATCTATGGTCAATGAGAGTTTGTCTAATACCTATAGTATTAACAAAAATAATTAACATAAGTCAATCAAATTGAATTTTTAATTGAATAGGAGGAATTCCTTGCTAATGAAATATATAATTTGGATTATCAGAATGAATACATTCCATTAAATAATTCACATCAAATTTTCTAATAGAAGATCAAACAAGGATATTTTGTAGAGCCTCTTGAAGCAAACCATGATAGACTAGAGAAGATTGTTGAATATCCTAGAGAGATATCCATGTAGCAGGAGTAACACAAATTTTCTCAATAAGATCATACTCTTTTGAGGACATAGAAATAGGTTTAGAAGTATATGGAAGAAGAGCTTAAAAGGTATGAAGAGATGTTGCAATATGTATATTTTTTATTTCATTTAGTGTTATATGTGTAGGTCATTGAGTGAAAATAATTGGCCGCATGCACGTTGGAAGTAATGGATTTAGCCATTTGAACATAATAACCTAGAGGTTGTAGTGTACTGGAAACACTCTAAATGGTTATTATGAGTTTTAGTGTTGGTGGAGTTTATTTTGATCCATGAATATATAATTTTGGCTTCTCAGATGTTTGCACAACACCAAAAACAAAAAAACTCATTATGAGATGTAGAGTAATTTGAAGAAAGAGGCTCAACATCTATCCATGGAGGATCTAATTTTAGGTGAGATTATTCTTCCACTATTGATTCATATCTAGAAGGGAGAGCATTGGAATGATGGGAAGGTAAAGTTATGTTAAGAAAAGTGTTAATGATTTCATTCTCTTGCAACAAAATATCCTCATAAATAGGAGGAATTTTAAGAAAGGGATCAAAAGAATAATGTTATATAGGAATATCTAAGTCACCATTGCATGTATGGAATAAAATATATGAGATGTTTGAGAAAAATTAGAAAATGATGTAACAAAATAAAATATTAAATTCATTTAGAAATTAGAAGAAGAAAATATGAAATAGTTCACCAAAAGTTAATGAATGAAAAAGTTAAATTCTATTAAAATTCTTCCTTGATATTTAACCTCACCCAATACACTAGGATAAACTAGTTGTTTTAAAGTTATTTAAAACTATACTAATTCATTAAATAGAAAAATATAAATATCAAACCAAAATTCTTAAGGGAAATAGACTGGTGAAAATATCTACTAACATAAGACTAACTATAACTTCTTAATTACAAAAATGAAAAATATTGGAAATGAGGAACCTAGGGTTGAAATTTGGAATTCACTAGTGAGGATGGTAGTGTGTTGTATGAAATTTTGCATATCACACTATCATTTTTATGAACATCATGCAAACAAACACCCAAAAATCATGAGAACCTAACTTAGCAATTAACTTGGCCTACAAAACCCAAAAATAAGAAAATGTTAGAAAAATATATAGAAGAATAAAAGAAAATAAGACATATGATTTAAATGAATAATACAAATAGATTTATAATAAGAAAGCATTTGCAAACTCCATGTAATTGGATTCACTAAAAAAATATACCTAAAAACATAAGGAAGAGGAAAAATGTTTGGGGATTTTCCTTAGTCAAATCCCTACTTTGATCTTTCTTCCTCCACAACAACTAAGATAGATATATGAAAGGAATAGCGTGTCTTCTTATTCTAAGTGCATCTATAAATAAGAAAATTTAAAAATTAAAATGAAGAAAAAGGGGATGTGATAATCCCAAGGTTCTTGGGGGCATAATAAATACTTGTAACAATAATGAGAAATGAAAATCATATCACTTGTAGAGGCTTGACGAAGCTAAGGGATAGAGAGAGCTTGAAAGAGTGATGCAAATTGTGTTGTGAGAGCCAATGGAGCCAAGAGAAAGATAAAATTCTATAAAAATGAAAATTTAGATTCAAAAATGAGAAGAGTAGAAAAGAGGAAGAGGTCGACAAGATGCTTGGATTTTTGTTTAGCTATTTCTATTGACTTGGGAAGGTGACAAGTCAAAAAATTCTTGGAAACAACTTTCAAATGATAAATTATTAGTGATAGTATTTGTATGGTCTAATGGATCCATGAATGACATATCATACAAGGTTGCTCAAAATGAAAATGGGCTTCTACTACAAAGTACAACCACACATTTTAATGAGGGACAAAGATTGTAGAATAGACCATACAATTCTATCACAAAGCGAAGAGAAAATAACTATCTTGGCAGCTCTATATAGTTGATTAGAACACCATTTCAATGAGTTCAAGGTGGGTGTGAGCACACAAACCATGAAGTAAATTAATGATAACAACTTGTATAATATCATACTATTTTTTTTATGGAACCATGATTTGCATTTCTTTAAAATAGGCTTAAAATACTAGTTTTAATGTTTTTTCTTTGATTTAGTTTGGTTGAGTCAATACATTCACACGTTGGTGTTTATCAATGGGTTTCATATTTATAGATAACAAGAAGGAATTTGTAGTGAATCCAAGTGCAAAAAAATGAACAATGCAAGAAAAAGGACTAAGGTTTGAGTATCATAGATAAAATATACTTAAATCCATTATTGAGTTGCAAAAATACATAGTCTAAATACAAAACGATCATTACAAATATTTTCATAGTTTTAAAATGTTGTCACATTTATCAAGTCAAATTTACACTTATAACAATAATTATACTAAGAGGAAATTTCTATTACATTCATACATTTCCCTAAAATTGTACATATAGTCCTATAGTCACGCAACTTACAATATTCTCTTCTGATACTTCAACAAAATTCACTACCTTCTTGCAACTAAACTTTAATGGTTGAAGCCTTAAAAGATTTGACACCAACTAAGTCTACTTGGAATAGTCACAAACAAATCCACAAAATGAATACCAAAAACCCATTCAAGCCCTCTAGAGTTGGCCTAAGAAAATAATATTATAGCAGTGTAAAGGCATAATTGTGTACCCCATGAAAATTCCCATTAATTTACCATCATTTTAGCTTTACAAGTTTGATAATGCAAAAACCCGTTGCATTTGCCTCTTTTTCAACGTGTCCTAGTCCTTTTGTGTTAGTGAGGAAATTTTTGTTGGGGATGCTTGTGTGTTGTGCAGACGTCTGTGCATCATGCTTCTGTCTTGGAAGAATTATCAGGTTAGGGAATGTTAGATGCATTACGATTCTTTGTCAACTATGAATGTAACATCCCTTTTCAAATCTTGACCATCAAGAATGACCTTTTACCTCCAAATTGGCCTTTTGAACCTCATTCTTGGACTCTCTCAAGCTCTCTCTTCATTCCATCAACTTGTTCTGAATCTCTAAGACTTCACACTTCATTCTCTTGCTCTTGCTCTTTACTTCTACACCATCTTGTTGCTCCAATGCCATTGTTATTGTAGGTTGTTGAAGCGTTACTCTATTGGCGTGGTGATCTTGTTCTTCTCTTTCCTCTCTTAGCCTCATGAGCTCATAGAAAGGGAGGTGATATTGTGTCTATTTGTTTATTTTCATTATTGCACTTGTAGAGTAGCATCTAGGTTGTCTTTGTACTCTACCATTTTGTGTCTACTCTCCATTTCTTTATCACTTTTCTACATCTTGTTGTCCATTGGCTATCCATGGAGGTGGGAACACCAAAATGAGGGTTTTAATGAGGCAAACCTCAAAACATAGCCACAATTTTTTTTTGTTATTTTGTACATAGGTGTAATTAATTCATGAGGAGCTTGTTGGAGAATTGGACCTTCATTAAGTTGGCATTCTTCTTCTTTCTTCATCATTTCTCTATTAGAGTAGCTAGTATTTTTAAGTTATAGTATTCTTCTTCTTGTATTCTGTATTTCCATATATTTTTGTTAAACTATAAAACCAAAACTCTAAGGTTGTTAGTAGACTCTATGTTTTAGTTTGCAACTTGAACCTATGTCTATATAGGATGCTAGCACATCTCTAAGACTCTAGCGTGTGCTAAAGTCTAAACCACATGTTGTCATCCTCTAGAAAAGAGCCGACTGGTCTACAATCTGAGACCTCTGTGGTCTGCTCACCTACTTTTAGTAAACCTCTATCATAAAGCATAAGGAAAATAGAGTCTGGTTTTCCCTTCCTTTTTAGCTTGTTCTTTCTGTCTAAAGCCGAGGTAATTTTGAGGTAGTTTAGGGAAGTTCTCTCCTTGTAGACTCTTTGGTGTAATAGAGACTTAGGAGTAGAAAATCCCCCTGCTCTACATTTTGGTGAACCTAGCATGAATGTCCTTTTCATTTTTGTGTGTCAAAAATTCTTCTCTTGGGTCTTGGTTGCATTGCAGATTTGTTTGTTGTGAAGATTGATGAGCTTTACAACCCTATCTATGACCTCCAAACATGTCATTAGGAGTCTTTGAAATATAAGGATGGAAGCTAGGAAGGTCACCTCTGGTCAGACCAGTCTATATTTTGAGGAAATAGTTTCAGGAATGTCTACAAGATTATCTAGCCCATATGGGGAAATTGCCTATCATATTCCTACACTTCTTACTTCACTGTTTGCCTCTT